>CAIGRT010065376.1:0-23317 GCA_903798405.1 Fraxinus platypoda | reverse complement strand
CGAGTTTTTTTGCCATCCCTAGCGGTAACATTTTACAATCATAATATAGAAAGTCACATTCAACTCGTTACAAGTCACAGACAATCATGACTAACACATGCCTGATCACAAACAGTTACAATAAATATAGACTTAATCACACACAGTCACAGATACCTTATACCCGATCATAAACCGTAACAGTTAATACAAACTTGGTCACAAACAATCCCCATTAACCTAACATAAACTTATCGAGCATATGAATTGTGACCGAAGAGGTCACAACATATACTTATCAAATATGTGAAGCCAAAATAAATTATACAGCAATCGTCAATGCATACTCTATATTTTCAATAAATTGGTAGCATGGTCATCTTCTAATTCTTAAAGTAAAGGACCTATACGAATTCGATTGATCAAAATCAGGTTTATGTGAAAAATATTTAATCTGGGCATGAAAAGGTGAAATCCACAATGTTCGTTGGTGGCAACTAAATTCAATAATTTGAAAAATTCCAAAATCGTGGCTGAATTTCATGATTCTGGAAAAGCAAAGCCAAAAATCCCTTCATTCCTATCTAGAATTGTTGATGTCGGTAAGGCTATTAATTCTCTGTGCTATTTGACTTGAAAATATACCGTAAATGACAATATACAACTTCTCTAATAATTTCAGAACGCCGAATCTGTCAATTATGGAACAATGAAGATACTGTGACTTTTAAATTGAAAATTTGATTATGGAGAAGCGAATTGATAAAATTGTGATCAAATTAAGCATTGAATCTAGAAACTTTGGCTATGTATTTGTCGAATATGAAAGAAGCATAGTGAAGTTGAGAGAATCTACAAGAGACAACTTATTGCTTTATTTTAGAAGCGATAATGTGAGAGAAAATATATATTATAACGTAGATCCATATATATTATTTTAAATAAATATAAATATGATTTATAATCTAATTTTTGAAAGATTTTTATAAGTTCGATAAATTCGGAATTGTATTCTTAAAATATGGTATTTATGAACTTTGCACTTCGTATTATTACTCAGTTGAATCTGATTCTCATCAAAATCTTACCGAACGAGTAATGTTCACGCCTAAATCTATCAATCTCGGTAAAATTCCTTACCACTCTCTATTATTGAGGCTTGCCACTTTATATGAAACACGCCTCCACAGAAGCCGACCAATATCCTAAATTTCAAGAAATATAGACACTGAAATTGGGTCCAGTACGTTGACAAATTGTCCACCCCACCCCATCCATCCCTTTCACAAAAAGTTGGAATTTGATTGGTCCCCATCTGATGGGGTCTGGGGATTGATTGGAATTCGAATCGTTCATAAACAGTTTGCAATTTGATAGGCGCCATTCAAGTTTTAAGAGCATAAACAGTTTTCAGCTTGTACTCATTTTTTTTTAGCTTTTATTACCTTTAAAAATAATGGAAAAACTTATCGCGTGTAGTTTGTCATGACCGAAAATAAAATCCGAATTTTTTTGACAAAAAAGGGTTGAATTGTCCACATGCAAGAAGCGTGGTAAGATGATATGTTAAATTAAATAGCAAAGTTGTGACGATATTTTCCTCGCTTCGTACCGTGCAATTTATTAAATCTTGACATGGTACAAATCTTCTATTACGTTCGTAAATAAACCAGGTTCATTTTGGGTGAAAATCAACTAGAACTGCCAAAGAAATAAGACCAGTGCTCCGGCTTTGCTGTAAACTGATTTCCCTTTTGTTTTAATTTCTTTTAAAATAAATTTTGCTTTTAGAATTGCCAAAGTTCAGCAAAGTAGCAAACAAAGCCAATAAAATAATTGAAAAAAAGTACACAATATATTGTTTTAGTGTGTGTTGGCACCTTGATTTTGTAAAATATTCCAAAAGAGGACCTGGACAAGTTTCCTGATTATGGGCCTCATTATGAGTAATGAAAAAACTAGTGCAATAGAGCCACTCAATTTGACCACTTTCCAGGTGGAACCAGACTCATAAATTCATTTTTATTAGCTTAAAATGTTGATCATTAGCTCGTCTATTCTATTTTCAGTAGTGTTTCGATTTCGAATGAGGTACGGAATTCATCCAGCACCGATCACGTTTGGAAGATTGATCTAAAAAGAAATGAGTGGACAAAAAAAACAGAATATAATATTAACAAAGAGTTATGAATATATTAGGGTTTTTTTCTTCCAGCTGATACAATATTCTATTCAAATTCGTGAAGCGATATCAAAAAAAGTTGTCGTTAAAGTAATGCTATTCAAAACCAGTCGTTCACTACCGGCAGTCGGCTTACGTGGTAGTTTGTTATTTGAGACAATAAAATTACAGGAAATTAATGCCTCAAATAATAAACTGTCACGTAAAGCAACTATTGACAATAAGCGACTATGAATATCATTATTAGCTCTTTAATTGTACACCGACGAAAATAGGTATTTCTCTAACTTGTTTTTGAGAAACATTGAGTAATTTATGTGTTGAATTGAAGTTGATGTACGAAATGTTTGATATGTTGGAATTTGGATTGGCTCGTATAAGTTTATAATATTAGAAGAATGCATTGTATATGGTCTGTGTTATTTATAGCTTGTTTGGTAGAGATTAAAATCAGATTAAAATTGAAAAACTAGCCGTTATTGTTTATGTCAATAACGACTATATTTTCAATTTTAATTCCTTCAAAACAATTATTTAGTAAGCATAGATTGTCGTTTTTGGTTTCTGTAATCGAGAAATTTAATTTTAATTTTGTATCGCTAATATCATTTCAAATGTTGAAAGTTGATTTATGATTTTCTTAGGAGTCAAAATCGAGCGTTTTTGCCAGTCTAATGGTTGTGAGACCCCAAAAAATAAATAAATAAAATTACACACATTTTGTCGTTTTAAGCTGCTACCAAACACTAAAAAAACAGTGCGTAATTGTTTATGTTTTATAGAATATTTCTCCTAAGTTGTCTACATGTTTGTAGGCCAACGTGCTAAACTTTGGTTGATCCTGAGATTGGCCTTTTCATATGATTTCACACACGCATAAAAAACACTATTCTAGGAAAAATTACAGCTGAGGTCCCTAAATTATTGAAAGTATAGCAACTAAGATCCCAACCTAATGTATTAGCAGCCCAAGTCTTCCATGTTTCATTTTTTGTAATATTTGGATCCTCGGTTGATGATTTTATTTTATAAATTTCAACTTTATGTTGAAAATAATAATAATTTATCCTTATGTTAAATTAAACAAAACAAAATAATAAACTAAAAATTAAAAGTCAAAGAAAAAATAAGCCCATTAATACATTGGGGGCGAATTATAGATTGGTGGATTTTGTATTTTTTTAATAAAAAAAAGAAGGTAATTGTCTTTTGATAAGAAAAAAAATGAGGTTTAGGCCCTGTTTGGTGTAGATTAAAATTAATTTTTTAATAGACTTTGATATAAAATAATAAATTAAGTGATTAAAAGTTTGTGAATTCTATCAAATGTGTAGTTAAAATTGATGACTTTGACTTGATATTTATATTAAATTTTAATCTACTTTAAACAAGGCATTAATCAAATATAAATGTAAAGTTGTCCATTAGGGACTCAAATGCAAACAAAGTAAATAGGACTGCGCCCACCAAATTAATAGATTAAGGATCTACTTGGCATATGTCTAATAGAATGAGGACCTACTTGGTATATTTCTAATAGAATGAGGACTCCAACTAGAATTTCTTCAATAATCTAGTGTGCTTCAACTTTCAAGTTGGAATACCTACCCAAGTTGAAACACCTAGGCCCAACCCCACACACACTAGTACGTGTTTGAGGGGGTGGCAAAGGCAATCTAATACGCTGATCTTAGGGTGTGAACACATCAGAGCCATCCCATTTGTGATATCACATGGAGGCATGTGATTGATTATTGGGAGTACCAAAAGAGTGGTTTGGACTTATGTTGAAAGATCCAAATTCAGTATCACACAAGTCAACTCAACAGTCCTCAAAAATGTTACCATAGCATGTAACGCCCGGGTACACGACCCCACCGCCTCCCTCACAATGAGGGGGCCCGAGGTGAATAAAATAATGGGGCAGCCTCCCCCCCCCCATTGTGAGGGGGGGTGGGGTCGTGTACACGGGCGTGTACATGTAGCATCTCTCATTTATTTTAATCGAAAGTAAAAAATAACAATTAACCACGTTTGCCCCTCCATTATTAACAAAAATGTTACCAAACATGGGCATAATTTTTGAAATAGTATTTTTCTGAAAAATGTGTGGTTAAGAAAGAAGAATTTTTTTTTGGATATTTGTAATATTATTTTATTGAAAAATGTGTGATTAATAAGAATAGAAAGAAAAATAGATTATAATATTAACGGGGATCAAATGAGGGCTAATCATCACACGTCTCACGTAATCTACTAATTTTTTAATCACATATTTCTTCTATTTTTATCAAAATTTACTAAAAATCTGATTTTATTTACATAGAAATCACTCGTATAACCTGAGTTATGCTTGACCTCTCTTCGAGCAATTTTCAGGCAATTAACATGGTAAAAAAATATTATATGAAATTAATATGAAGAGATTTAACCCTTGTTTGACGATCATTATTTCAAAAATGTTTAATTCTCATATTTATTTACAACCACATATTTATACAATAAAATATTTTGCACGTAAATCTAAAACTTCTTACTACTTTTTAACTACACATTCTCTAAAAAAACTACTATTTAAAACTCTATATTCTCAACAATCATGCTACATGTACATCATCTTTGACATCATTGTTTATATTGTGTCACGTGACAACACATCATTAGATAGTAGAAAAACAAAACTTTTTCCTCCCACAAACTTTTGAATACAAAGGGAATGTCAAACAAAATGTGAATGATTTAATGTACATTTAGTATAATTCATGTTTATAATATGAACATTTTCACCATTCTTTAAAATTTCTTAAGTATAACTTAATTATTTGAATGGAACATGCTACATGTACACCTTATTCCCTACACAATGCCTTACACCCCCTCACATGGAGGGGGTCCACGAATATTTTATTGCATGTGGGCCCCCCCTCCATGTGAGGGGAGTGTAAGGTATTGTGTATGAGATTATGTACATCTAACATTTTCCTATTTGAATAGGCTGCAACCCGTGTTCTAAAATGCTCGCATATGCCCGCCACGCTTATGAAACGCATCGCATATGGAGTATGCATGTGATAATGCAGTCAACTTATTTCGTTGACCGCATATGCAAGCTTACACGCAAAAATGCGTATGCATTTGTGTTAAAAAGTGTGTTAAAAATAGTCTAACAATGTCCAACCCATTTTTATAACTTTTAAAAAATGTAAATCTAGCCTAACAAACATCAAATTAGCCCAAATTACCCAAACTCATTAATTATATACAGTAATTTGTAGGGTTTTGACATTTAAAAAATAAAAAACAAATTTGTAGGTTGCAAATTTTCTACGCCGAGCTCGAGTCTCCTTCAAATCACTCTAATTTTACAAGCAAGTAATGTTATTAATACACAATATTGGATTATTGATGGTTGTAACGATGAAGAAAATGTTGAAAATGATATCTTACCATCTATAAGAAGTATTAGAAATTCTCGAATTGAAATAAGGGAGCCTGATGAATATTTTTCATCGGTTGACTTAGATGAAGAAGATATGATTGAATTAGAATTCGACATAGTTAGATAAGATTTATGATTTTTTAAACCGATGTTCATATCAAATCTAATTGTAGAAATCTATTGCCAAATAATTGTAGTATTTATGATTTCGAGTAATAATTTTTTGTTGAAATTTGAAGAATATGTATAATGTTCAAAAAATGTATTATCTTATTTATTTAGTAGTTTAAAATATTAAAAATTGCAAAACGTATAATTACGCATATGCTTCGCATAGGCGAACTTATGTTTGATACTCAATCGAAATGCATTGCCACACGTTACGCATTTTAGAACATTGGCTGAAGCTCACAATTTCTACTTGTTTCAATTAAATGAACTAATTAACTCGTCATTTCCATCTCAATATAAAATAACACCCTTAATTCATTATTATAAAATAATTATTACCAAATAAACCACGATTTTTTCAATCAAACCCTCCTAAGTGATTCATTATCATAAAAAAAAGATTTATCATTAAACAAATCACTAAAGTATATCAATTAAGAAAAAAAATAAAGGAACGACCACTTATATAGTTATGATATTTTATTTAATATAATATATTTAAATGTGATTGTAACAGAGTCTCAATCAAGTACGTTGAATGAAAAAAAAAAAAAGAAGGAAATATGCATTTCAACTTTATGAAAAATAGATCAGTCCATTTCTTACTTTTTAAGTCAAACATTTACCCTCTTTAAATTCACATTTAACCTTCACTAGTGAAAATTCTGTTCATAGTAAACATTTTTAAGCTTAGGCAAAAATGATTGCTACACCTTCACGATAGCACTAATCTACAGTCTACAATATTTAAAAAGTGGGGATTGCGGAAAAACTTTTGAGAGATAATAATACCCTCATTAATTTTGTATAATTCCCAATTCATCCTTCAATTGTTATTAGAATTTAAAAAGTTTTATAACCTACTATTCAATTATTATTTGAATTTATAACACAATGAGGGAGGGTTTTGAACGTGAAGGGTTGCTTGTGTATCTCTTTATTTTTTGGTAAATTAGCAAAGTATGCTGCGTAGTTCTAAAAATATTTTGAAATGTTTGAAATTGTGTAACTTCAAGTGTTTAATATATTTTCATTTATCTTTACATTGTTTGTTTAGCTTAAAAATGATAACAGTAAAACATATCGTATGCTTTTATCAGAACTTGAACGTTATCGTTCGGATAGCATTGTAACCCTCTTTGATCATTTTGTTCGATTCAAAGTTTGAACAAAGTAATGTGCTAGCCGCCAACCCACTACAACCTTCTTCCTGTACCGAGGCTCGGGACTACCTAAGGAAAACATTGACGGAATTCATTTAGCCCAAAAAATTTCAAAATTGATCAATCAAACACAGACTAATACAAGCACATCTAAATGTATAAAAGGAACAGAGAAATCAAGAGAAAAGTCATATGAGCCCATATCATTAATAAAGCGGATTCACCTGCTAATTTTTATGTTATGCCATCATCAACAGTTACTCTTGGACTAGATTTTATTTTTGGGATGTTTTGTGAGTTGTGAAGTTTTGAAAAACATATATTTATCTAATTGACTCACTAATGACCAACAAAAATACAATAGAAATCGTTGATAAAACTTTAAGAAATAGCTTGGATAATTCAAAACCATTTGGTGGAAAAAAAATTGTATTCGGAGGAAATTTTTCACCAAGTACTACATGTCGTCCTGAGAGCAACAAGATAACAAACAATTAACCAAAATTTGTTTAGATCGTATCTTTGGAAGAAATGAAAAAATTGCAACTAAATCAAAACATGCGTGCTCAAAATGACAATCGATTTGCACAATACTTGATTCAAATTGGTAATGGAGTAGAGTCTTACATAAGAGGATAATTTCATCAACTTATCAAAGGCAACTATATGTCGCACTTCTCTCGCAGAGTTTCAATGCAAACAATAAAAGTTTTGGTAAAAGCAAAAAATAAATATTGTGTACAAAGAAGTATTACTGTAATCAAAATATTATATTTCAATTTATTCAACATTTTCATATTATATACATAATTTCATAAAAAAATTATATATACATTAATAATTTTAACTTTTTTTTAAAAAAAATATCAATTACCTTAACTATTTTCAAAAACAGTATTTGTACTTCAAAAATATTACGCATATCATTTATTTGATATACAAGACGTGCAACGCACGTGCTTACTACTAGCGTCAACAAAATCTAACAAAACCCAGCTAGTTCAAGTGAAAAAAATAAAAATTAATACCTTATTTTCGGCATGTTAGGAAGCTACAAACTCTTCCTCACCTGACGATGAGTAGATGTATTTTTCAAGTATGAATACGACCATTTCTACTTTCTTTTATTTTGGTTGCTTGTTTGGAGTCCAACAAAGTCTCATCTCTAGCAGCAATGCCCTAGCTTTCTCATAGAAGAAGACGTCATTAATAAATGTGAGCTCCACTATTTTAGAATGATATTTGTCCCTAGATGGGGGATCTTCTTGCCCTCCCTTTCTACTTGTAGATTGGTTTGTCAATGGGACAAGTCAAGATTCAATTCGTCAATTGACGAATCCACGTTGCATAACCTAGCAAACGAAAAACAAATGTTGGCAACGAAAGAAGACTTTTCTCTAGTTTTTCTACTATCGATGCAATGAAAGAACAATTCCTTCCTATTTGTTTGTCCTGTCATAATTATAAGTTAGAAAACACATATTTAGAAATTGCTAATCCCACATATCACGTAAAAAATCAACTAGCTTAAAAACAACAACGAGGCTAGACAGGATGAGGTCCATCGTTTCCCGTTCCTCCTGAGGATTTTCGAAAGAAGAGTCGTGTGAAAATTAAAATATCTCAATTTATCGTATTGTTTACTTGTTTATTTTTTTATTACTATTTTTACTTTTCAACAATTAGAATAAAATAAAATAACACGGTTCAAGGAATATTGATTTGAAACAAATTCGGCCACATCAAAATTCAGTCCTATATCTATTTTTCTGAATTTCTTTTACAACAAAATCTACACTTTTTTAACTCTCTAAAATTATACACATGCCCTCTTTGAACATCATTTTTTGTGTAGAATGCATTTTAGAATAATAGATTGATAGAGAATGTGTGGTTAAAAAAATAAGAAAATTTTTTGGATTCGCGTATAATATTATTTTATTGAAAAATGTGGTTAAAAAAAGAGAGAAAAAAATATATTTTGAAAAAAAATAAAAATCAAACAAGGGCATATTTTTATATATTTTTAAGAGGAAATTGCAAAAAATGTCCACCTTTACATAATCATTTACAAAAATGTACTAAATTTCTTCAATGTACATTTTACTATAATATAGACCAAAATGCCCTCATTAACAGTTTTAAATTCCACAATGAAGACAAANTGTACATTTTACTATAATATAGACCAAAATGCCCTCATTAACAGTTTTAAATTCCACAATGAAGACAAAATTATTTATATAATTAAAAATTATATTGATCAATAATAACTTGACATATAACATATACTACCCTTTTTAAAAAGTACTATGTCAATCATGCATTAAATGCACATTTCTCTCTATAAATGGGTAAATAAAACATTTATGAAATGTCGAGAAGTACACTTAAATTTCAAGAATATTATGAAATGTAGAAAACTCTCATGACCAGAAGGAAATCTCATTCTAAACAAATGAAGTGTTAAGATAAATAGGGTCCAAATGTCAAAACATCTTTTAAAATGTCGAGATGTCATGAATAACAAAAATAATAACTATTAAACACAACTTATCAACAAAAATAAGATTTCAAAGAAAAATTACCTTCTACCGAGAATTGTCCAAAGCCTAATTAACTGCAAATTTGAATAAGATTAAATTTTTCGAAATGAAATTATATGATTTTCTTATGAATTAGAAGCATATAATTATTTTTTAGTGTTAACAACTTTTCTACTTCATCTTCTTTATTTTTTGCCAAAATTCTTGATTAATACCTAATAGATAATAAAAGCAAATGAATCAATTAGGTATTAGCTAGCATTAATGTAGGTTCTCTTGGAAGCTACTTGTTCTTTTCGAAATTCGTGACAAATTGAAAAAAAAAAGTTTCATTTTTCATTGAGGGTATAATAGATAATTTGATACTAAATTTGGCCATTTTTATAAAAGTTATCAAAATTAAACACTTTTCAATTGATAAATATGAAATTAGTCATTTTTGTAAATTCCCTTATTTTTAAACATTACAAGGAAAGTGGGACTGTGGGAGTAGTCGTCGTTAGAAGCCATCTGCAGAAGCACAATTCCTCGTCAGATCCGTCCTTCCTGTTGGGTCCCATTCATATCACCGGATTCCAACGGTGCAGACCTTATTCTCAGTTTCTCAGACCTACTCATCAATACAATATATATATATATAGAGAGAGAGAGAGAGAGAGAGGTAGGTTTTGCGATTTACTTATAAGAGGACAGAAGGAAGTGTGGGTGGACTCAAAAACAAGAAACAAAGAGAGAAAAAAAAAAAAGGATATTTGATGGTCTTTACTGTGAATACTGAAGTCTGAAAACCCCTTTAGATTTTCTGCAAATAAGGTAAACTTATTTTACCATTTCCTTTTTTTTTTTTTTTTTTGTCACTTTCTGAAATATGGGCTCTTTCTCTCTCTTAAGTAGTTAAAAACTTTCAAACTTCCCAGCATTGAAAATTTCTTTTTCTTACGATTTTCCCTGTATTTAGGTAATGTGAATTAGCACTTGCACATATATACATACACCTGTTTATATTAGTGTTTGAATAAATTTTTTTTTTTTTTTTTTGACAGGTTCAAAAGGTTTGTGGGCACTACTCAGAGTTCGGGTTGTTCTGAAAATAAGGATTTTGGGTAGATAACAATTGATTTGAAGAAGTGGGTTTTGCTGGGTTTGAAGAGAAAATGATTGAATCTTTGTATCTAAAATCTTGGTTTTGATTAAGTAAGTTCTTCAGATCTGATTGTTGTCAAAATTGATGTTTATTCTATTGATTGGGATTGTGCCATTTATTTAAGAAAGTTTTTTGAATTTTTAAGTTTATTTAAGATCTAAAATGCTTTGAGTTTCAAGATTTTAAATGCTCTCATTAGATCTTTTTAGATATATTTATTTCGGAATTAAGCATCTTTCTCATTGTATGATTGCGAGTTCTAAAGCTTTAAGATGGATCCTAGAGGAATAAAAATAAAAATAAAATTCTTATTTTAAGTGCTTAATTCATATAATTTTCTCTGTTAGCTCTTGTAAAATTTAATCATGAGTTCTCTGCTTATGTAATATTATGTGGATATATTTGTTGGAATAATACTTTAGTTTGTCATCGTTAAATCTTCTTTTTATTGATAATCTGTCTCAGAATAATGTTGCAGCTTATAGATTTCCAAAATTATGCTGTTCTTGATTTTCATATTACTTCTCTTTTTTTTCCTTTTCTTTTCTTTTTTTCCCTGTAAGAGTTCGATTCGATTCTTTGTTGGTCTGCCACTGCAATGCTGCAACTTTCAACCCTTGCGACTTAAAAAGTACATGTTTTGTAAGTAGTATAAAACTGTTGAGAGTTTAACTTCTTTTTCTTATTTAATACTGCCCAGTTCTATCTAATAAAATTATAAATAATTTCAGTTACATTTTAGTTCAAATAATGATGTACTCATTTGAAGGTCCTAAATTCATTTCTCTCCATTTCAGATGTGCTTTCCTTTTCAAGAATGCATGGGGATTTTAGCTTATGCGGAATCAAGCGAGGGTAAATATGGATCTTCAGGCAGACAGTTCTAGATTCGGGTCGTTGCCCAATACGACATTGAGGAATCTCTCATCATCCTCTTCCACATTCTTTTCAGCAAATCAATCACCCTTCTTCTCCCCAAGATCACCAACGGGTCGGTTATCAACACATTCCAACAATCCATGCCATGGTGCTAGTACAAATACGTGTTTGGCGACTCCAGAACCGGAATCTTTAACAAACAACAGATTTGCCTCAAATGATGTTTGTCCTGTTTCAACAGCTTGTACCTCAAATGATTTGCGGAAGGTAGATCTTGTTTCTGCTTCAACATGCATATCGAATAGTCCTTTATCGAGTTATAGTATTGGTCATGATGGTTTCACAAGAAATAGGGGTAAGAGCAAAAAGATTGGGAGATTGGTTGAAACTATGGTTCCTCCAACTTCTTTTTCTTCTAATAGACTCAGGAGTTGCGACGTGTACATAGGCTTCCATGGCCGCAAACCTTTATTGCTTAAGTTTACTAATTGGCTTCGGGCAGAGTTAGAAGTTCAAGGGTTAAGTTGTTTTGTATCGGACAGAGCTCGGTGTAGGAATTCGCGAAAGCACAGCATTGTTGAGAAGGCAATGGATGGTAGTACATTTGGGGTTGTTATCTTGATGAGAAAGTCATTCAGAAATCCGTACACCATTGAAGAGCTCCGGTTCTTCTCGAGCAAGAAGAATTTGGTTCCTGTATACTTTGATTTGGGTCCAGATGACTGCCTTGTGAGAGATATAATTGAGAAAAGGGGAGAGCTGTGGGAAAAACATGGCGGTGAACTGTGGCTGCTTTATGGAGGACTCGAGAAAGAATGGAAAGATGCCGTGAGCGCCCTTTCTCGTGTTGATGAGTGGAAACTAGAGGCTCATGAAGGAAAATGGAGGGACTGTATATTGAGAGCTGTCACTCTTTTGGCATTCAGGTTAGGAAGGAGAAGTATTGTAGATAGAGTAACTAAGTGGAGAGAGAAGGCCGAACAAGAGGAGTTCCCTTTCCCTCGAAATGAGAATTTCATTGGTCGGAAAAAGGAGTTATCTGAGCTGGAATTCATGCTTTTTGGTGATGTCAGTGGAGATGCAGAGAGAGACTATTTTGAACTCAAGGCCAAACCGAAACGAAAGAACTTGATGATTGGTTGGAGTAGGAGTAATTCGGTGGATGAAAAGCGAAGGGACAGATACAGTGAAAGTAGCAAGAGAAAGGGGAAAGAACCGATTGTATGGAAGGAATCGGAGAAGGAAATTGAAATGCAAAGCACTGAATTTTCTCAACATACACCAAAGCTAAAGAGCACTGGAAAGCACGGAAGGAGATTGAGATCGACGAAAGTTTTGTATGGCAAGGGAATTGCTTGTGTGTCAGGAGACTCGGGCATTGGGAAGACAGAGCTACTTCTTGAGTTTGCTCACAGATTCCATCAGAGGTACAAAATGGTTCTATGGATAGGAGGGGAAAGCAGATACATTCGGCAGAATTATTTAAACCTGTGGTCATTCTTAGAAGTCGACGTAGGGGTGGATAATTGCATGGAAAAGAGCCGGACAAAGAGCTTTGAAGAACAAGAAGAGGCAGCCATAGCCAGAGTTCGAAAGGAGCTCATGAGAAACATTCCTTTTCTTGTGGTGATCGATAATCTAGAGAGTGAGAAGGACTGGTGGGACCACAAACTCATAATGGATCTACTTCCCCGGTTTGGTGGGGAAACCCACGTTATTATATCCACACGCCTCTCTCGTGTAATGAACCTGGAGCCATTGAGACTTTCTTACCTGTCAGAGGTAGAGGCAATGTCTTTAATGCAGGGATGCGTTAAGGATCTCTCAGTTACAGAGATTGATGCACTACGGGCTATCGAGGATAAACTTGGGAGGTTAACTCTTGGACTTGCTATTGTGGGAGCAATATTGTCCGAGCTTCCTATAAATCCGAGCAGGCTATTGGATACCATAAATCGGATATTGTCAAGGGACACAACAAGGAATGGAAGGGAAAATCACTTACTGCGGAGGAATAATTTCCTTTCGCAACTCTTTGAGGTTTGTTTTTCCATATTTGACCATGCAGATGGACCGAGGAGTTTGGCGACTAGAATGGTCCTGGCAAGTGGTTGGTTTGCACCTGCTCCGATTCCGGTATCTGTTTTAGCACTGGCAGCTCATAAAATACCTGAGAAACACCAACGACGCCAGTTATGGAAAAAGATACTGCGTTCCTTAACTTGTGGCTTCACATCATCATACGCTCGAAGATCAGAAGCCGAAGCTTCTTCATTATTAATAAGATTTAATATTGGACGAACTTGTACTAAGGAAGGTTACATTCATTTCAACCAGCTCGTCAAACTTTATGCAAAGAAGAGAGGAATCACTGGAGTTGCTCAAGCCATGGCACGTGCTGTCATTAGTCGAGGGTCAATATCTCATCTCTCTGAACACATATGGGCAGCATGTTTCTTGCTTTTCGGATTCGGAAAAGACCCTGTAGTAGTCGAGCTTAAGGTGTCTGAATTATTGTTTCTTGTGAAAGAAGTAATCTTGCCGCTTGGTATTAGGACATTTGTTACCTTCTCAAGATGCAGCGTGGCTTTAGAACTCCTTCGACTCTGTACAGATGCATTAGAAGCCGCAGATCAAGCATTTGTCACCCCAGTCGAGAAATGGTTGGATAAGTCACTTTGTTGGAAGCCTATTCAAACCAGTGCCCAACTGAATCCGTACCTTTGGCAGGACCTCGCATTGGCACGAGCTACTGTGTTGGAAGTCCGGGCTAAGCTAATGCTACGAGGGGGACAGTTCGATATAGGGGACGATCTCATTAGGAAGGCTATTTTTATTAGAACTTCAATATGTGGTGAAAGCCATCCCGACACGATATCTGCTCGGGAAACGCTTAGTAAACTTACAAGACTCCTTGCTAATGTTCAAAGTCATACATCACCATAGATTTTAAATTTCTTGTAAACAGTTCTATAGAATATTTCTTTACACTATATCAACATCATAAAGATGCTTTATCTATTCTAGAATTTATTTTTTAAAATTTCTTGTTCTGTATACAACATTTATTTCTCCTTGCAGAGGTCATACTAATGATTCAAGATTTCTTGTCATGGATTGTTATTTTCTGCAGAAGTTGGAACCTAAGGGGTGTGTTAAAAGTAGGCCTTTTTAATCGTCTGTTTGCTCCTAGGGTCATCTTCGTATAGGTATTTGCTGTGGTACCCCGTTTTTAAATGATGACAATTATACGAAACGGCTTCCCTTTAAAACTGATTTATAGAAAAGAACTCAAGAACTCACAAGTCACGAACTAATTGGAGCTACTACATGTTGAAACCATTCCAAGGAATAGTCGTGCACGTTATTTGTTGTGTATATTGTATAGAATGCAATTCGATTCATTGCACGTCAATACCATTTCAATTTTTATTATAGTTCTCTTTTGAATTTCCCAAATTTGTCAGAATATAGCTCTCGCGGAACAATGGTTCATTTCAAATTTCTAAGCACCAAGAACAAACTTCTAGATGGTATCCACATATGAAGACTAATTGTGCGACAATAATAAAAAATGTTGTAAACCAACTTGCTCATCATGCATTAGGTTGGGGAATTTACCGACAATAAAACACAAACCAGGGGGGCAAAGAAGAGTAAATATATAGGTGGTGTTATCCCAACAATTTCAACACAAATTTGGAATCCAAAAAAGAGAGAGAGAGAGAGATATATATATAATTTTGTACAAATATAATGAACTATGTATACACAAACTTGGGCAAAAATTGCATTGGTCTATCGTCGCGAAATTGGAATCCAAATACAAGATTTTTTTACAAATATAATGACCATGCTCCATCACTACCAAGTATAAGGAAAAGAATAAAAGTGTCTCCAAAGACAAATTAACAAACCTATAGTTTCTTCAATGCATTTAAACCTTCACATGCTCCAAATGCAAAAGCTAAAACCCGAATTGCTGTATTTCAGCGGCTACACATCAATAGGAGGAATGAATACTGTTTCCTGTATTGAAGAAAACAATATCTTCATAGTACTGTCGAGGTAATGGACCGTGTTATTTTGAACAAAAGATCAGTTAAAGAAAAATAGGACTTGAAAAATTTTCGCAAACCTGATCACACACGGGACAAGTATCACTTCTTTCCATCCACTCGAGAATACAAGCAAGGTGAAAATGATGATCACATTTTGTGATGAGTTTTGGATTCTCTGCATCATATTCTGTGGGAAGAGAGAAAAAGTTAAGATTTACTTCTTCAAGTCCAAACACAAGTTAACACAACAGTGCATATCAGGAGTTGAAAAAGAGTAACTGATTCTAATCACCTTCAAGACAGATGGGACAAACATCCTCCTCATCCAGTGGCGATGAAACGAGAGGTTCACTGGACTTCTTAAGATCGTCTTCATTTTTTACTTCTTCTGACTCTTTCAGTTCAATACTAAATTGCACCTTCTCGTCAGAGTCTGAACTTTTTACTTTTGTGTCCAAAGTGCTGCCAGAGTTAGTTTCCTCAACAGATTCTGTATTTGTGGTCTCCACAGCCGGCTCACTCTTGCTTCCAGAACTTTCTCGATCCCGTGATGGAGTACGAGGGCGTGCTACACGTGTATCATAAGGTATTGGTGCAGGAGGCGGCCTATAAGTGTCCAGGACCGAGGTATCTAGATTGGTATCAACCAAAAGCCCTGTAGAGAGAGCAGAAACTGTTTCATGGTGAGATGACAGTGGTTCATGCACCTCTGACACTCTTGGATACTGCAAAACAAGTGGCATTTCCACATAGAAAATCAGACGATTTTGGTGAAGAACAGTTTGTTAGGAGTATCAGCATAGATTACTTTTTATCATGATGGTATACATTGAAAACTCATTCCAAAAAAGGGTAACACTGGACAGACTTAACTCTTTTCACTACATTTTATTAGCACGTGCACACATGCGCGCGCACACACATGCGCGCGCACAAATATATTAAACTATTTATCAACGTTTAACCTCATTGAAATAGAAAAAAAATTTGTTTTTGCCTCATTGAAAATCCAATTATTGTGAATGGAAGCTAGACTTAACTCCAGCAAGCTAAACAGGAATGAAAGGAGACTATACAACTGATAGACCCCAATCAAATATACCTATTCTAGAATGATCAAGAAGACTTGGGGGTAACAACAAATTCTGTTAGAATGAGCTAAGGTGGATAGAAGTAGTTACAAGTAGGTTATAAATAGAATAAGGATAGTAAGTGAGAGGGAGGGAATTGAGTGAGTGAAAGTGAGCTTAGGAGAGTGTGGCCCTCTTGAATGGCTATATCTTCCTTTGGATGTAATTTTCATTCAATCAATACAGAAATATTTCCTGCACTTATTCTTCTTTTTCTTGCTTTTACAGTTGGATCCTATCAACGTGTATGTGAGTTATGCAAAATGAAAAGTACAATGCACTACTACGTTATATGTTCAGTTTTTCGCTAGCATATTTATTGAATTTCTTATATAATTTACTTCAAGATAATTGTTCTAAATGTACAGATTGTAACACTTCTAATAAATTTCAGAGATATAAAAAAAAAAAATCATACCTTGAAACTTTGACAATCGTAATTAAATTAATAAATTAATATTTATAATATAACGATAATTACCACATCACTAGCATAATTTACTATGAGGGAAGTAATTGTTATTGTTTTTTATTATCAATAATCATTGATATGGAAATAATTATTACTGTGTTTTGTTAAAAATGGAATCATAAAACTCTAAAGAACTATTAGAAAGCCCTATGATGGGACGTAAGTTTTATGATAGATGCTAGAGTAAAGGTAGTTTTGATAGTATAATAACATTAAGGATGTGCATGATGGAATTGTCAAGAGTATGCAATCTAGCAACAGTAGTACTAGCGAATTTCTTATTACTAAGAATCTCTGTGTTGTCCGGGGTCATTATTTTCGCTTTAGTCATGGATAACTTATGAGGCATATTGATCATGAGAAACCTGTGGTGGAAGCTTCTGATAACATTGTTTCAATTGATGTGTTGATGAGACTATGGGGTGGATAATTTGTAAATTTAAATTTTGGAGGAGCGCTTTGGAATTTAAGGGTTTTTAGATTAAGTAGAACCAAGGCAAAATATATAGATTGTCATTTTAGTCATGATAAGAATAAGAATGACACGAGAGTCATTCTATAGAAGGAACGAGGACTTAACGAGGAAAAAAGGGATAGAATTAGAACAGGTTAGGATGAAATGGCAAAGTACTACAAAGATTTAATGTTACAGAATGGGGATACCACTGGAATTACTAGATAGGAGGTCCATGTGATTATCATACATTGGAGGTAGAATTTCATTCAAAAAATCTGCATTTAATGGCTGTCCAAGATATGACTAGAGACTGATCCTAATCAAAGAAATTGCCTTATCTTCAATTATGAGACTTTATCTAATTCGTAAACAGGATTACACATCAATGCTTTGTTCATATTACGAAAACAATCCAAATCCCATATCGGTTGAACAACGCAAGAAAATAACCACCCAAAGAATCATAATGCTCACATTAATATAAAATATTATTAAGAATTGGCGTTCCATCTTAAAAGGTTAACTTTGTTAAGGGGAGTGGTTCAAAATTTTATATTTTGGTAGTTACTAGATGTGGGATTTATCCCTTAATATGCCCCACAAGATGATGGCTCGTTTGAGCATATCAATCTTGAAATCTGTGTGAACGTTTTTGAGTCTTAATTGGATCAAATTACTCGTTGGAATTTAATGGGCTCTGACACCATATTAAGCTACCGTTGCCATTATTTTGAGAAAATGGAGTTTTGAATAGTGATTTTTTGAAAAATGTGCGATTAAAAAGTAGGAAAAAAATTGGGTTTACGTACAAAATATTTTATCATGTAAATGTGATTAAAAATGAGTATGCGAATTAAAGAGTTTTGAAATAATAGTTGTCAAACAAGGGCTAAGACTTGGGGTTCCATCTTTAATAGGTCAATACTGTAAAGAGTAGTAGCCCAAACCATCCATAATTTGGTAGTTATTCGAAGTGTAATTTAGATTAAATTGATGCAAAAACAGCATGTAGCATGAGGTTAAAAAAAAAATACTCACATGATAGAATGGTGGTGAAGGGTTGAGTTCTACAGTCCTGTATGCACGGCAGCAGCAGCAACAGCTGCCCATGTCTATTTATTTATTTTATCCACCTGAAACTACAAGCACTTTGCTCATTGTCTCCGGTCCCTACACATGAAAAGGAAAAAAACATCAGTGAAAGTATGATCTAAATCATTCTCAAAACCAAAATGGAATTGACAAAAGTTTGGTCATAACAATATGGAGGCCACATAAAGCAAAACGTCAAGGTGATAAAATATTTGATAACAATTGTATCAGTATTCCATCATAAACACAGTTTGGAGTTCAAGAGGCTGAGTATCCACAGAATTTAAAGCACAATGCAATTGTCCGATACAAGGAAGTTGTGATACTTGTATATCCAATATCTAGATGTCTTGGTTGTATTTATGTGACGTAGACTATGAAACTAAAAGTGGATGGCGGGAAGCCAACATATTAACAACCGTAGGAGGTAAACGTTGATCAAGAACCAAACTGTTAATTGATTCAAATGAAGATTTCCAAAACCCTAGGAGTTGACTACTTTTTCGCTTCAGCTCTATACAAGATACAGAATTTCAAACTATCAATGATATCATCACTTCTCCCACCTCATCATTTAAAAAATCTCTACTGACAAAAAAAAGTGGTTTACTTTCTCAATCACCCAGAACACCGATACATTCATGATACTTCAATTTTATTTATTTTTGCTTATTCCAAATTTTTTAGAGGAAGCTAGCTGGTAATATCCACTTGATGTCCACAACACTCATATTCATGTTTAGAAACTGCAGGTATGTGGTGTCAAGGGTAGATACAACTACATGAAAATTAGATTAAATAAACTTCAGAAAAAGAAGCAGCAAAATCAACAACATTATTGTCCTTGATTCACATATGAAACCTGATAAGTAAAACATTAAGACCAAACTGATAATTGTCCAATAATATTAATAATTTTTTAAATTTGCACGAGGGCAGTGGGATATTTAACTCTGATGAACTTCAAAAAGAAAGAAAACAGAAGTGACCTGTTTAAGGGAAATTCAAATAATTTTTCTGAACAGAATATTTGTACTTCGGCATGGTCAAACCTAATCTAATTACCACTACAAACATTTCAAAATCAACCCCTAATCACATGGAAGTTGAACAACAACAACATAATAAAGTAGTAAACGAAGAAGACTGTAAATAACAAATTAACAAAACATTTTCGAATATTCGCAATAAAGGAAAAAAAATCCCTGCAGTAAATACAACTCTGACAACATAAACACCCTAGCAACAGGCATCAATACTATTGACTCATAAAATTGACATAAATAAACAAACAGAAACTAAAAATATCCGTCCTCATACAGTTACAAACAATAATTCTTTGAAGCGTTAAAACCAGGAGCTCAATCAATTAAATATCTCAAAAGCCCTAAACTAGATATAAAATCAGTAACACACAAAATCATTGAACCTTCAAGAAAATTCGTAGCTGCAATCAGCAGTGAAATGCGCTACAGTACCAATTAAAAATCATCAATCAATATAAAAAAACGAATAAAACATCAAAGCAATCGAAAAGTCAATCAAATTCAATACCCGCAGCTCAATTACACATACACGTATATATAAACATAACGCGAACAAGTACACAACACAGATATAACATACAGTTTTATATATGTATATATGTAAGGATATGTATGTACCTTGCGTTTATGATGATTGAAGCGAGGAGGTGTGTGTGTGTGTGTGTGTGTGTGTGTGTGTTTCAGTGACGGGAGGACGACTTAGAAAGATGGCATCATTTGAACAATTTGATTTAAATAATTGATATTTTAGAATAATTGAAATTAAGACCTTGTTGGGATAGTAGGTTAGTCTCAACCTTTGATTATAAATTAAAACGATAATTGCATATCTAATTTTATGAAGTTGAATTTTGTTTTACAGCTTGCACATGTGCATAAAATTTGAAGCGAATCACATTTTTTTCGTTGGATGATTTTCAGGTGATGCAATTTTTCGATTCTATCATGGTCAGATGCAAAATTGAAAAATGTGTTTTTCAATTTTTTTCCTTTTACATAAAAGTACAAAAATAAGTAGATACGTATTAGACGTTCCGATAATTTTCTTAACACCCTCATCATTTGATCATCCCAACTTTTATTAATAATTGAAAACATCAATACCATGTTATAGAAAAATAAAAATCAACCGAACTTATAACAAAATTTGGTAGAATTATTATTAGAAATAAATGTGAAAAGAAAATCGGAAGATGTCTACCGAATGCAATTAAATTTGCCATTCGATTATTGTCATTCTAAATAATAATAATAATCTTTATTTGAGAGAGTCGATTGAGACATCTATTCCAAGTCAGACGTCAACTTCAAAGGAACCCGACAATGATCTAGACGGCTTACACTAAAATCCTATTCGACAAACATTAAAATAATTTTTTTTTTTTGTCAAACTCATTTTCAATCACACATTCTCACAATAAAATGTTCTGCATGTGAATCCAAAATTTTTCATATTTTTTAATCGCACATTTTTCAAAAAATCACAATTTAAAAAAAAAATAATTCATTTTAATAATTGTCAAACAGGGTAAGATTCACATTTGTGGCAATATTATTTGGGAGTAGGCTAGCTCCACCTCAAGTTGTTAGCTGGCTCTCCAACCACCACCTCTTTTGGCGGTTTTTAGGCCCACTACCGGCTGAGAAAATTCTTTAGTAGATTGGTTGGTGGACAAACCATTCGTTTTGTACATTTTCAAGTACAAATTTGAGGGGAAAATTCTCAAGAAGTTGGTGTTGGTGGATAGAATCCATATCAAGTTTGGTTAAATTAAAAAAGTGGAAGTTTTTTCAAGCACCTTTTTTATTTCTAATGAAATGGAAGCAATCATCCCTCCCGTCGTAAAATTAAGTCATCATTTCAATGACAAACTCTATTCTGTCTTCATGACATGTTTCTAATCGCGAGACAAGACTTTAATTTCCATAAGAAATGAAAGAATGAGGTGCCCTATTCTTTGGGGATTAGCATGAAAAGAGCCTTTGAATGTCTCCACGAAGATGACTTCATTCCTGATACTCATCAAGGAATCGAGTAATCATTATTTTTTATTGTATTACTTTGAGTTGTACTTGATGGAATAAAATTACTTACATGGAATACTCACTATCAACTCGTAGTGTTGTTTCCATCAATTCCCTTGATAGTTTTTGTTTTTAATATGATTTGGACCCAGCTTTGGATCTCCAACCGAACGCTAACAGCCCATTTTTCGAACTTCTATCCAACTCTGGACTCTAAGAGTTTGGGCAATAACTTGGGCCCATTTAGTATACTGAATCATTTTTTTGAACTTATGCGTCTTAGGCTCTATTAAGCCCCCGTTTGGTGCACAGTTTTTGAAAAAAAAAATGCATTTTTACTTTTGATGTGATGGGAAATATGTGGTTGAAAAAAAGGAAAAGTTATTAATGTGATGAAAAATATTATTTTATTGAAAAATATGTGGTTAAAAATGAGTAGAAGAATGAGAATGAAAAAAATAATGTGGCTCAAACAGGGCCTAAATATTGAAAAAATTAACTATAAAGATTCCAAGATACATTTTAAAAAATAATAAAGTCATGAATTTTTTTTTTTCAAAAATTAGACGGTCATATTTTGTGACCTATAAATTAATTAATCAAGTCCCGAATACAATCAAACATAATTTTGTCACAGTCACGTATCACATATCAATCACAAATCCCACAAAATCACGGTCACAAATACAAATTGTTAGTCATAATTATAAATTTAGACGAAAATTATACATTTTTAGGTGATATTATTTATTGCTCGCAAATTACCTATTTATCCGTCACAATTACCCAAATAACGATCACAAACGCTTTTTACCTCGCCCTACCACCACAAGCACCACCCAAACGTCAAGCCATCTCACCACCACCACTTCCAAAAAACCATACAAATGCACAATTAGAGATGCAGCGCCACCACTACCACCATCTCCTCAAATCTACCATCTCCTCCACCTCACCACACCACAACCACAACCACTACCACTACCACTACCTCAAATCCACAACCACCACCACAACCCACACCCTTTCGTCCACAACAAGGCTGCCCAAATCTGCAAAGTTAGGATTGACCACCACCCTTCCGCAAGTAATGGTAGGCTTGATTCGGCAAAGTTAAGGCTGTCCCATAAAGATGATGAAGATGTGGTGTTGGTAGTACCGGAATTGGTAGGTTTTACGGTTGGTGTTCCTTGAGAATTGTGCGGGTTTCTCAAGTTTTCTGTGAAAAAAGATCATCACAGTACAATTTTGACCACAAAAGGGCTCTAAAGGACCGCTAAACAAGGCCATAGAATGGTTTTACTATTACATTCACTGGCGGACCTGGGGGGCACGTGGCCCCAACTTTTGAGAATTTTTTTTTCCTAAAATCATGTTTGGTATCAATTGAAATTTTAATTTTAATCAAAGTTAATAATTAATTTTAATAACATATTTCATGGAATTCATAACTGTTTAACTTTTATCAAAATTTACTAAAAATTTGATTTTAATCTCCACCAAACAGGGGCAAAATCACAATAAATTTGAA
>CAIGRT010065309.1:0-11538 GCA_903798405.1 Fraxinus platypoda | reverse complement strand
ATTATATTATATTTTAATAAATTTATTTATCATCTGATTTTGAAAATATTTTAATGAGTTTGTTATTTATGAAATGTGATCTTTAAAACTAGGAGTTATGTATTGTTCCCTAAAAGATATTCGAGAACCACCGGCCCAGCCGAGCCCAAGAAAATGGGCCTAAAAAGGTGGGCCTAAATTGACACTTGGTCACTGGGGGACGGCAAATGAGTTTGGGATAGGGATGGAAATGGGCGAGGCCCGCTGATGGATCCAGCCCTAAAAAGCCCAATCCTAGTTCTGAGTTTATAGAGCCCAGGCAGGGTATGGCTTGCCTTGCATATAGGACTGGCCCGATAACTTTATAAAAGAAAATTAGAAAAGAGGAAATTTGGCCCACCATGTTGTTGTTTTAAAAAAGGGAAAAAGTGAAAACAATACACTTCGTCCTCAACTTTATCGAAATGTAACAAATCTGTGCTCAACTTTTTTTAACACAACCTTTTAATTATATAGTAAATTATGTAGGAAAACTTTTCGTTCCGTTCCGTTCATTTTGACCATTAAATGATGAATCTGACATTTTCTTTATATATACAAAGGTAAAAGAAAAATCAGTAAATCAACAAAAATAAAAATAAAAATAATGATTGGAGTCCTAGAACTTTTTAAAATGTACAAATAAATCTCACTTGAAACAATTATATAAATATTAATACACACAAAAATATATATATATATATATATACAATTTCATCTTCCCCAACCAGCTCACTCACCCACCCGTCAATCATTCGGGACCAGATACGCTAAATAATTGAAGGTTATGTATAAGAATGCGACAAAAGATTGCAAATATTAGTACGACGAAGCAAAGATTGAAAACATTTAGCGCAATTATAAAGTGATGCAGCAACAACGACATTAAAAACTTATTCCTTCGGCTATTGGTTTGATTCGATACGATCAAAAATAAATTATAAACTAGTTATTATTGCGTAAATTTTCTTACTTAAACTTTTACGCCTTTTTGTTTTAAACGATAAGATTGTTGATTTATTCTGAATAAATATTAATTCATATAAAATTATAATTTAATTGGGAGGTTATGAAAGAAAATATTTTTTAAACTGAATGGGAATTTAATTTTGTAACTAGAGTCAAGAACTTGATCGTAATTGTTTAGTTCAGTCGATTCCAAGTAAAAATGGCACTTTCACACCTAGATTTGGCTATTAGATAGGTTTTTAAGGTGAGACAAATTCTTTTCGGTCGAATTTATAGACTAAAAAGAAAAACTATATCAATTTTATATATTTGAGGGATCTAAGTTAAAATCAATAATTAATTTTTAACCACATATTTCGTGAAATCCATAATTTTTCAATCATTTCATCAATTTCTATCAAAATTTATAAAAAAAAATAAATAAATTGATTTTTAGTTACACCTAATAGAGGCTTAAATACACTTGACTATAGCATAATTTTGTAAACTTATTCATTCAAATCTTCACTAGTTATCGAGCAAAACTCGTGCAAACATGACTCACTCCAAATTTCTGCCTCGTAGACCAACATCAAAGCTAACTCTTCTGGTTGCTACAATGACGATTTCTTTATGCCATCTAAGGCCCTCGAGATGCCATTCCATAAAAAGCAATAAGTAAAATTCAAATGAACTTTATTCAGAACAACGACAACCCGTGAAAATACATCTATTTCTTGCATGAGCAAACGAACTATTTCTTCGCAACTTGAACAAATTATAATAATGTTTGTCCCGAATATCACTATGAAGATCGAGATCTTAACAAAAGGCTTTTTAAAGCTTTCGTCTCATTTCATATTTAGGGATAATTTACGTTTTTTGAAAAATTATGGACTAACTTGTTAATTTGAGCATTTCACTCACTCCCATTCAGGGACGGATCCAGGAACGGACTACAGACCTGGCTAATACGTTAAAAATAAAAAATAAAAAATTACACATGATTTTTTTTTTTTTTTACATAATTTTTTTTTTTAACTAAAAATTTTTTTTTTTGGGGGGGGAATAAATCCGTCCCTGCTCCCATTATATATACATTAAACGTGACTGACAAACAAAGAATAATCTAATGGCCACCTTTCATTAGACGGACCATGCCCACACTTTTTCATCTTCTTGATCTTCCCCTTCTCCCCTTGAGAATTCCAAATCCCCAATCCATTTGAATCTGCAAAATAAAGAAATTAAAATTAAAATCATCAAATTAAACTATTTTCAGCAACGTTCATGGTGAATCTACAGAAATTCAAGCTGTTAGCAACACAGTGTGCAGTTGCCAGAAGCCCAAATAGGAGCCCAGCAATTCACCTCCGCCGGAGAAGAAGCACTATCCGTATACTGCTCGGCCTCGGAGGAGGCGGTTGTGGAGGCGGAAGAAGGCTGCCACCGCGCCGTGAAGTTGGATATCCGGACCAGCGGCCGCGGGGCGACGGAAATTCGTCGGAAAAGGGGAAGGAGATTGTTGCCAGCAATAAACTGAAGGATTTGTTTGTTTCCTCGCCGCCGGCGTTCGAAGAGAGGGGTTCGGAGAATATGAGTGTAGGGCTTTTACCGGCGGCCGGAGGTGGTGGAGCACGTTTCCGGCGTCCTTTAACGGCGATGTTCAGACAGCGGCTTCTTAGGAGAGCTTGGCGGCCGGTTCTCGTGGCCATACCTGAGTGATTTTGTGAAAAATCATACTGATAATAATAGTAAAATAATTATTTTTAATCTGAAATTTTTACTTTTTATTATTTTTGAATTTTTTGGCTTCTGCTTAATTTGCTTCCATTTTCGGGAACTATCGAGCAAAGAAATGTTTAGCACGTCGAATTAGATAAAGTTAAAGAAATTAAAATGCCGTATGTTATCTCATATAGTTTTATCCAGATATGTCAACCTTTCATCTATATTCGTATCAATATGTTAAAATAATAAACGAGTATACATGAACGGGATGGGATAAGTTACTTTTTATTTCTCGTTCGAATTTTTAGTTTCTAATAAGTTGATCACATTTGGTGGCACGCATTATTGAAATCGAATGAAAAGTAGTTTGATAGGGATTAAAATTAGATTTTTAGTAAATTTTGATAAGAGTTAATAAAATGTGGTTGAAAAGTCGTGGATCCTATAAAATGTGTTGTTAAAATTAAATGTTAATTTTGACTTTAGATTTTAATTGAATTTTAATTCAAACTAAATGACCTTTGAGAGTGTTAAGTCAGACCAATAAATAAATAAATAAAAACCTCACCTCATTGTAGTCATGTGCAACTCATGTCGTCATGTCTTTTACGAAATATTAGTGGAAACTCATAATCAAATTTGACATTACTATTCGAATGTGAGTTTACGAGGTTATTATCCTAATTCAGTAGATCTGTAACATCATAGTTAAATCTCAAACCGAAACGTATTGCCTTTACCTTGAATTCGTAACTTTTTGACCATCAACCCTAATTTTAACTTTGTAAAATTTTCGCGTTTAAGGGGATAATTTTGTATGAATCTTTCTCCATGTTTAGATCTTCGTAAAAATTAGTATATCTTATTACTTTTAAGAAAGCATAAAGAAATTTTCACCAATGAATATTACATAATTAAAAGTGGTAAGAAAGTAGTTTATATGGAAGGTGGTTTGGTTGTTTGACCTACAAGGCAAGAAACATATTCTTTTAACACATAATTAATTATGTTGAAATCGGAATTTCTCTTTATTAATAAATTAAGGCGGGGCCAGATTATTATTTAAAGGGAAATGATACTTGTTCCCTCCATGTAAGGAGGTGTAAAATTTTATATTACGTCATGCTCTTGTAACATCACTCTTATTTATAAAGTACCAAAATTCAAGAAAGGAACAATCAAATTTTAGTTTGGCCTTTGTTTCCATGCTTTGATTGTACTTTTTGACAAATGCACCACTCCTAGTCCTAGAGGATGCTTTTGGACCTCCTATTGACAACATGGAGCACATATTTTTATATGTCCACTTAATAGCATTTGTTTACTTATAAATAATTTCATTAGTATGATTTGCAAGCACACTACTCTTTATTAAGGTAGACTATTTGTGTGTTAGTTAAATGTAAATTGCGCTTTATTCCTGATACACGATACGCATTTTTACTAAGTTGAGCATTCTTATAGGTAAATAAACATGTACAATCGTATTATTCAATACTATGAAAACAAGCTAACAACTACAAAGAGACTATATATAGGGAGAAAAATCTATGAAACTCTAAAATTAAATGAAATGACTAAATTACCCTTAGCAAAAAAAAACCTTAATTTCCAAATTTTAAACACATTTTACAACTTTGATGATAGTTTAAAATTTAAATCTTAATTGTAATCAGTAATCACAATCAAAGACTGCAGGCCATGTTCAATTGAATCAACAAGGGTGGGAAAATTAGTCAATATTTTGCTTAAACCCAAAAAAGGGCAAAATAGGGTAAAGAAAAGGCATGCCTTTGAGAGAAAGCAAATGCATTTAAGAACATTTTACGATGACTCTCTCACTTGCACGATACGCATTTAAGAAAAAAAAAAATAGCCCTCTACTAAAGTATTGAGGCCCACCTCTCTTTATTAGTCTAAAATCAAAAGTCGAGCCATAAAAAATTAAAGACCAACGAACTTTACATGCACAAGACCCACACATGATACAAAATATAAATTACGAACTAGCCAACCAATCAATGCCATGCATGCACATCACATCTTCTTGGCTTCATCGCCCAATGGATGGCAATATGAGATGTGGAGAATGGTATGGTATCCCGCACTCATTACAAGCCATAATTTTCCGTGCATACAATCATGAATGTTCGTAATCCAGATTCTCTCGATGAATAGGAGCACTATGTGTGAGGTGAAATACATTGGCACAAGGAATAGAGCTATGACTTGTGGTATTACCCGTATTATCCCGTCTAGCGGGTGGAACACAAGATGAATTCGATATTGTACACGTGATCACGCTTTACAAAGTTAGGACACTCAAGCTTCAATGTGAGGTCACAATAATAGACAGGAGCTAGGGCTCGTTTGGTATGGTGCAATTTAAAGTACCGGACAAAAACTTGCAATCGAGTCATCAAGGAATTGTCCTTACACATAAGGGAGAAATGAGGAAGAAGTAGAATTTACCCGCAAAGGGAGAAAACATGCTTATGCTTCTTGTAGAAACGATGTGTGGCATGAAGATACTTTGTAGAAGTGCAATTCTCTATGCATTCCGTATATACCAAACTCGACTACAACAAGATAAACAATCAGACAGACAAAGTAGGCCGCCCAACCGACATACTTATCCTCAAAAAACACTTTGTCCATCTGTGTTCGACCACGCATTTGGACATTGCTGGAAGTGCACAGTACCATGGCATGGCCTTCATGGCAACTGTTATTACGCTTTTATCGTACTAAAAATCAATTAAAATCAAAATAACACTTATTTGACAGTGGCATAAAGTTCAAATAAAAAAAACATCCATACAGGCCCTTGTACCAATAAAGGAAATGTGACAGACATTCTTCATTGAACCAAAAAGTAAAAAAGGAACATTACAACATTATTCAACATCTAATCTATAGATATAGGGATTCTACGAACAAACGTTTTGACAGAATATGCAATAATGAGATCACTATCATAGTCAACAATACCTAAATTGATCTACTAGACAAATAATCCAAGGCAAAAGGATGATCTTAGAAGCTGTCAATACAATTTCATAACTCTACATTTCAGTGCTCATCAAAACTGAACATTAACATCTCGTAGAAAAATTATTAAAACGAAATTAAGCCCCCGTTTGGCTCTAGTTTTTTAATATTTTTTTTCCCAAACTCATTTTCAATCACGTTTTTTATGGGATCTACAAATTTTCAAATTCAACCACATATTTCATTAACTTTTATTTAAAAATTAAAATTTACACTAAACGATGGCTAAATTGAAAACGAGTTTAGCCCCCTATTTCGTGGCCTTTAATTTAACTTAATTTATTTCTCATATTCATTTTCAACCATACATTCAACCAATAAAATATTCTACACGTACACCCAAATTTTTTTCCTATTTTTTAACCACACATTCTCCAAAAAATACTATTCAAAACATAGTTTTTTACATTTTTAAGGTCACCAAACAGGGGCTTAGTAATGCTATAAATCACCAAAAAAAAAAAACCCCCAAATTAAAGCATTTAGAAACAAAAACACAAATGAATTTTACCAAATTAGAAAGTTGATATGAGATTATTGTTGGCACTTCTACTTTGTGTGTTGTGTGCAATTGCATTACATAGTGATGTTGGCTGAAAATTTGTATGTGATATTGGCACGTGTTGCACGTTAAATTAAAATGAATATATGTACCCTCTTTTATCTTTTTAATCTTTTAAACGAACTAGTTCAATGTGAACGTGTGAAATAAAACAAAAACAAATTAGCAAAAGCATAGCTAAGACTTTCAATTTTTTTAATGGGTTTAAATCAAAATGTTTTATTTAGGGGACTACGAAGGTGATACTAAAATTGAAGAATTTCCAAACATAATCCTAGGTTGCATGATTGTATTTGCTGTTAAATATGTTGAAAACCATCAAATTATCATTCCAAAGATATATAATTAACTCATTCCCTAATTTTTAAAAACCAAAAAATGCAAATTCCGTTCCTCCCAAATTTATCATTACGAGGGGCGTAATTCTTGAAAGAAGAGAGATCAATGATCGAACCAACCTCAGTCGACACCCACACTTCGTTCCAGCTCTTCTCACAGAAAGCTATGGCAGTCGCAATGAATTTGAAGCAGCATTTAATCAGAGAACGTGAAAAATTTATTGCCCTTGATCCATATTGACAGCCAAATCTGTGCTACACAGTTCCAGTCGAGTATGTATGTATGCATGCAGCTCCTGGTACTATTGAATGTCGAGAAGATAACATTTATATGTCCAAATCATCGTCAGGGTCCTCATCTGAATCTGGCATCTCGTCATCTGAATCGCGAAAATATATAATCTCACCCCTCCCAGAATCCTCAACTGTCTGCACTTTCTCTGCAGAAGTATATTGCATTTCAGCTCTGTCCTCGTTGAGAGACTTTCGACCATCATAGATTTGAATGCTTTTACCATTTCCTTCAAGCAAACATGGACGCGTGATTAAGAACACTACACAATTAAATATGGAAAGAGATGAAATAAAATTATCTTTCCTTAATTTGAATCAAAATTAATATTATTTTAAAATGTAAAAGTTCATAATTTATCCATACCCTGGTGCTCAAATGGAAGTACAACTTTTGCCCTGTCATTTCGCTCCTTTTCCGACAACTCTAGATTGAACTGAACCTGCCAACAAAGACCCAATTTGATATTTTATTCAATGAGTATTAATATCTCGTTTAGGTCGCATCTGCATTCGTTGAATGAGTATTACTATATCGTTTGTTCCTAGCTTAGACATTAAAGTGTGCATAAGTGGGTAGAGTAGAGGTAACTAGCTCCACAAGAGCAAATCTTTATTAACACAAATTTCTTTGCATCCATTTTATTGTCCAACCATCCCACCCACCCAAAAATAAAAGGTACACATTGCCGATGTTCTAATCAAATATGGATATGCAAGTAACCCAACATACCTTAGGCACAAGGCTTTGGGCAATAATTTCAGCATCAGTAGAAATGGGAGTGAATTTTAAGCCCGATTGCTCAATACAAAACTCTTCAGACTAACAAAAGATATGAATAACATCAGATAATCAGCTACTTCAATATTGTGGAAAATTAAATTGGAAGAAATAGAAACAAATACAAAATCACGTCACATGTTTGCGCAAGAGAATGCGTATGAAGGCATAGGATGCCACAGTGAGAGAAAAGGGGGTGGAAGTTGGAACTGTGTGAAGGAGAGTACCATCAGTCTCACACGTCCGTTTCTGCGTTTGAAGCGTACGTGGATCTTTCCTCCTCTAAGGTTTTGTTCCAGTAAAGGAAGTTTCTCAGAGTTGCCTCGCTGTCCATTTACTGGCCGAGTTATTGGTTCTGCACTGGCCTGCATGGAGGATATGTACTCAAGAGCAGCAATCGCCTTGGTCTCGTGAATGTCAGAATGTAAAAGCCAAAACAAGCAAGATACCTGGCCTGCAATTAACAATCATTATGTCATCAAGAGTAAAATTGTTTTGTATTCCTTTCGATATATCTTTTGGGCGCAGATGCAACAGAAAAGGTTGTATTCATGCAGAGACAACATAAAAATACTTTCATCAAAAACGACATGACAAATTGGGCTGGTCAATGAAAGAGATACTATGTGACTTGATAAACTGGCCGTATGAATTTATTCGTTTTAAAATGTGATTGGCAGCAGTTGAGTATTATGGAATATAGAGTCCGGGACTGACAAAAATGTTAACTAATAACCACCTTTTTACTCAAAGATCTAATTTTGTTGTTATGTTGTTGATACTGATGAATGAGATGCTTGATAAATAAATTGCACAATAAGATTTAGTTATCCTGAACCTCAAAAGCTTCATAGACAGTCCCAAAGGCATAAACAAGAGATTATGACCCGAATCAAAATTCAATAGAAAAACATACTTTGGAAGCTTTGCTTCCTGAAACAATTTTTTTGAAAACAACAGATAGACGAGAAAAGTACAACTGTGATTAACCAAAACCCTTCAATTTCTTTGAACTTGTCGGACGTGCACTTGACCTGACCCATTGGAGAAACCTAATTTCAATAGGTTTCTTAAATTATTTATGAAGGTAGAAATGATAGATCTCCACAAATCCAACTGAACACTGGATCACTACATGCTAAGAAAACAACCTCTAGCACCAATTCCCAAGGCAATATGGCAAAGTCTTGTCATAACAAGAAATTATTTCCACATAAAGGAAAGCATTCGGTTAACTCTTATCTTCCAACTTCATCAATTAACTTTATGGGTTATGCAAATAACAGACAAGGATGATATTCGTAAATAAATCGATAATACAAAAGACTTCTCATAAAGTTGAACAAACAGTTACGTACTATGACTCCGAAGGTTGCTTAGAAGTCCAGCAACTGAAGAGATGGATGTGTGCCTTAGCATTTCGCTTACCTGAAAAGAAATAAAAGTTGCACAACATAAGCAAGCAATGGGTTTTAATAAAATCCATTATAATCTCAATTGGGAACACCAGAATTTAGGACTTTTAAAATCGTTTAAAATCTCAATTGAGAACACCAGTTAACCTCTAACAAATATTAATCTGATTGACAATCAATGTGAAATTTAGTCAATCTAAATCTCAAAACTAATTGACTCCACTTCTTGCTAATAAGCTGCCAGATCTTCAGTTCCTTAACATTGGCAACAAGGCCTGCTTTGCCATTTATAGTTTTAATAGAGTTTTTCATTTAATTATTATTGGATGAAGTGCATAAGGAATTTTGATGAAGAAAAACCATCAAATGCGACCCCCATTACTGCCATACAATGATTAGAAGACATCACACTGTCAGAAGATTCTATCATGAAAATTTCTCTGTGCTGCTGACTGCTGAGTCTGCTGTTGTTATTTCTTTACAGAGAATGGAACAGTGCAGTGGAAGTCTAAGATCTCACAAGTGTTACTCCTCGTACTTGCTCAGATTTCATAGCTGATATAACTGTACTGATCCGACGAAGATTATGCAGTTCGCAAAAGGAATTTAAAGACCTCCAACTCTTTTATTTTTACCATTTCAGCTGAAGAGCATTACTAATAATAAGCTTAAGAAATGCAGCCTAGTTAGTGATATTCCTTGCCTTGTTTCACAAACAAGAGAATAATTTGTTGAAGATGAGCACGTGGCTCTCTCTAAAAGCTTAAACTGTTTAAATCAAGTAGATCAACATTGTATCACAGTAAGTCAGTAAGCAAGAGTCCTGCTTCAAGTCTCACCTCAATCCATTTAATGAAGCTATGCAGGTGTCAGGCTTTGAGGGGAAAAAAAGAACATTTTTACACGTGAGGGAACGTGTTGAAGACGAAATGTTATTGATATACACGTGGCTCTCTCTGAAAGCTTAAACTTTTAGATCAAGTGATTCAACATAATCTATAAAAACGAACCTTTCTTTGTTCTTAAACTGTAGTAATTGAAAGGAATTTATTTCTGTTTTACCATCTAGGGTGGACAATAAGAAATAGAGGGTGTTCAAATTCAAAAGAACCACCTTCAAACGATGTATGTAGAATCCAGACTGTTTATACGGTCACTGGTCAGAAAGGAGCACAGAGCATACAGCAAAATGCAAAATATGCAGAAACTACTCTGGAGATTACTTTACATCAGAAGTAAAGAGAGTGCATGGAGTAAGATTCATAATACTATAAGGAATTGCAAACTATGGATGTTGCTAAATTTATCCCAGAAGTTTTCTTGGCATCTTACTTAGAGAAATGAAGAACTTTAGATGATTTCATTTACCAAAAAAAACAAAACAAAACAAGCCGAGGCCAGATTTCATCTTTCAATGTAGCCAAACAGCTAAGTTCCTCCTTTTGTTAGCAGCTACCGGATTCTTTACATTAAGCTTCCTCTCATTCTTTGACAGGCTTTGCCAAAATCCTCTCAGAAAGTGAAAAAAAAAGCATTAACTAAATTTCATTTGTAACTTACAATCTATCCACTAAAAAATAACACCAGCAATAATCATATTTCCATTTCATCAAATTCAAATAACGTCATGGAAAAGGAAAGTTACCGAGTCTATGGCAACCGCAAAGCGCCCCTTTCCATCTACAACCAATTCTGCAACCACAAGGAAACCAAGTCATATTAAACTCAATAATGTCTTTAATTTCACTACAAACCCGTCATTCACATTGTCTAACAGTAAATATTAAATAACTAGAATTTCACTAGTACTCATACCTTTCCCTAGTTCAATAATTGCCAACAATAACTTATCCAAGTCTTTCACATTTTTGTATAAATTAGCCCTAGTTGAAGTTCCAGTAGTGAGATTCGCAATTCTCCCACTCTCCATAAGCTTGCTTCTCCAACCCAGTGGATCCGTACAACAATCCAAAACTCTAATCCTGATCAAATTTTCAAATTTCTAGCAATAGTTAATAATAAGGATACACTATATAATTTATCAAGTACGCATCTAAACTATTAAAATACTAATAAAAAATTACCATTTATTTGACAAAGCTACATTGTTTCCTTTACTCTTAAACAATTCTTCGTAGTACAAAGGACCCCGAGAAAGTGCAACCAGCACAATACCTCTGCAAATTAAAAGAAAACATAACTGTCAAGACAATGTAAATCTGAACAGCTTTTCTGGAATCTGAGTTTTAGGGTTTTCTTTAAAGAAGAGTGGACTCACTGCGACTGAGATTTTTGTGCAACAATAAAGGAAGAGAGTTGCAAGAGGACGTGATTGAAGACTAGGGATCCAAACGGACTTTCAATTGAGTCTTTTATAGTGAGAGCAGGGGCGTGCTCCCCTTC
>CAIGRT010065304.1:0-15930 GCA_903798405.1 Fraxinus platypoda | reverse complement strand
CACTAGAAAGCGTTCGATGAAATTATATTGACTACTGTGGCCCGAAATCATTGGCTATGAAGTCATGATACTAATATTTATTCATGAACTGGACATGCTTCAAGTTCTAACTTATGGATCTCGAGATTATTAGAGTTTCTTCTAAGACTGCCTGTCTAAGGAGGCTTCAAATTTTGAAGTCCTCAAATAACTGGATACTATCATCTACTTGCATGTGATGTGAGTACATTTGAGATAAGGATTTGAAGTTTGAACTTGATTTAACTTTTTGTTCGTCTTGCAGATCTTTTTTTACATTTTCTGTCGGAAAATGTAAAATGCATTTACTTTGCATCTTTTCATTGGAAAGATTTTCGACCATTTTGGAGATTTAAATCATAGTTTAGATATATTTTACATCACCATTGGAGATGCTCTTACTCTGAAATATTTTGCTTGTTTTTCGTTGTTAGAAAACCGTACATGTTACATAAGTAATTCGATGGAAGCTATTTATTTTGAAATTAAAATTCAAGATTAGCTGTGTAAAGAGGATCATGTTACATATCCTAACGACCCCTTTAGGCTCGACGTTATCTTATTTGTGTGCCAGATATATTGAAACTTTTCACAACTCAACACGACAATACATACAAACTAAATAGCGTCCAATACAGAACTGTTCTAATCAAGAAAAAAAAAATAGCCTGAAAATTTGCTCAAATTAAAGAGGTTTGTAATCATACGAATCTGGCTGTATATACGACTATGTACATAACAAGAAGCTCCATTTCTGAATATTGCCTGGTTCCTGGAAATATAATGAATTTCACAATGGAAGTAATCACGTGTTCAAACAAGTCATTTAGTTTACCACCTTACATGCCTAAGGTGACAAAGATTTGTGCCTCTTACTAAAAATGTATATTACTTATAAACTAATGACATGTTTATCGCCTTGTTTGAGTAAATATCGATAAAAGTTAATAAAATGTAAAATTAAAAAATTGATAAAATTTGTGAATTTCATGAAATATGTTGTTAAAATTAATTGTTAACTTTGACTTAAATTCTTATCAAATTTTTAGCTAAACCAAACAGGACTGCATATTCAAGTGAATAAGTCACTTTTTTCGATCTTGTCCAATATGACATGTCCTAATATGTTTTTTTCAATAACATTAAGCCCTTGTTAGTCTTCCATTGTTTCAAAACTCTTTTTTTACGTACTTATTATCAACCACACATTTACACGATAAAATATTATACGCGTAAATTCAAAAAAAAATTCATACTTTCTAACCACACATTCTCCAAAAATTTACTATTTTTCCAAAAAATGACAACCCTACATTTATCTCATTCTTATTTTCAACACATTTTTCAATGAAATAATATTACACATAAACTCAGAACTTTTCTTTATTTTTAAATCACACATTCTCCCAAAAAAATCACTATTCCAAAATCACATTTTTCCCCAAGATTTAATTTTAATGGAACCCAAACGGGGCTAAACTTTTTAAATTTCATTTTGGGAAATCTTTCAATTGAACGCTATACTATCTAAAACGCTTAATTCCAAATGAATACAAATACAATTCAGTGATTTTGTAAAGGAATTTGAGTTTTGCTTTTGTTCTATGTACAAATACAATGCTACGGATTTTAGTGAATGTATCCCGATTCACGTCTTGATGCACAGTTTTAGCAGCTTTTTTTTTTTATTTTTGAAGTATACATTTGAATATTGCAAGAAAATCGTCTAGGTACCCTCCCACCTAATTCTATTCTACCAAAGAAAAATGGGCCATGCTAACTCAAATTGCATTTTTATTTTTTATTTTTATTTGGTACACAACTACAACTATAGATAAATACTCTAATCTCTCTCTAGATATCAGATAATTGCAATTTGAAAGACCATAAAACTTCTACAGTATAAAGATAAACAAATAACAAATTAAGTACTATACACAATAAATTTGGAGTCGATAAAGTGAATCCCTTTCATTCTATTCTCATATTCTATTTTCATTATGACCAATTCAAAATTTGTTCAGAACCCAGAATCGAAATTTCAAAGTCTTGAATCTTTCTTTCTAAATGGTCAAAATTGGAAAACGAGCACTTTTAATTTACTATATATGTCAACAAATCAGGATAGAATGGTAAATTCATACACGTCTTTCCATTTCACATTTTCATCAGTTTCCCACATTATGTCCGAAAGGGCAACCTGTCCTCCATCTAAAAAGTAAAAACTAATAGAATCTTGAAAATGAAACACAAAAATGTTACGCCCCTGAATCTGTATATATAACTGACAGCATATTCATTTCAATTCTCAAAATCCCATATGGCGTCCCTGAAAATAACCAAGAAACACCATACACACCTCAACAACCCTTTTCCTTCAAACCCGAAAACTCTCCCTTGTATTCATGGAAATCTTCTATTCGATTCTCAGTCAGTCCCTTCAGAACAGATCTATGACATTGGAAAGGATTTTCAGTTGAATTGGTCATCCAAAAATGGCGGGTCTCTGTGTATATTCCATAAGTCTCAGCTTTCAAGATCTATGTGGTCAACCGTTCCAGGACGATCCTTTGTTTCTGCAGCAGTGGCTGAAACAGAGATTGAAGAGAGTAGAGGATCATTTGTTATCAAAGACAGAGATATCCACTTGATATGCAATCATCAAACTATTGATAATATCAGGACCATTGATCCATCTGATATCGTTTTACATGCAAATAATCAAGATTTTACCTCTTTTAGCAATGTAATGGATCAAGAAAGTCAACACAAAGGAATACAGTTACCTGCTCTTCTGATTACTGGGAAGATCTTCTGTGTGAAGAAAAGGAAAAACAGTATACAAAGTTCTGAATCAATAGAAAAACAGCCGTCCACTAATGCTAAGTACTGGATGCTGTTTGATCAGAAAAACAACAATCAAATTGGATTCCAAGTGAAACTAGCAAAACCAAAAATGGAATATCGGCAAAAACTTTCTCCAAGAACTTATAGTTACAGAGCCTTTGCTTCAAAATTTGGTCGAATTCGGAGACTTCGAGTTGGATTTAGTAGATATTTTTCGACGAAGAGAGGAATTATAACACTTTCACCAGCAGAAGAGGAAAATGAAGTAATGAAAAATGAAGGTGTTCCTGATTTTAATAGGATCTGCATTACATATTCTAGTGAAAAAAGCGAAAAATTCTATGGTTTTGGTGAGCAGTTCTCACATATGGACTTCAAGGGGAAGAGGGTGCCGATATTTGTTCAAGAGCAAGGCATAGGGAGAGGTGATCAACCTATCACATTTGCAGCGAATTTGGTTAGCTACAGGTAAACTATATATAAAATATCTTTAATAGTTTAAGATCAAATTAATCACCATTTTAACATGAACTTTTGTCTAAATGCAGGGCAGGGGGTGATGAAAGTACAACTTATGCTCCTTCACCTTTTTATATGACATCCAAAATGAGGTCACTTTACCTTGAAGGATACAACTATTCAGTATTTGATCTAACAAAAGATGACAGCATCCAGATACAGGTATCTTCGTCAATACATTGTACGGTCATCATAAATAGTAGTTGGCGTTCAGGATTATAAGCATAATACAAAACTCCACGATGGCTACCTTAATATGTCTATTAATATGGTATGATCCCTGGAGGTATTAAGAGTATGTGTAGATCAAAACCTTGTATGACTAAGAATAAAGATACTCCTGCACTCCATTAATCTAATTTTCTAAGTCTGTACAAATGAGGAAAACATGAAACAGAACACAGTCTCTGGAACTACACCTTTCCCCAGAGAAAGGAAGTATTTCCTGTATATTGAGTTTTCATTCAGATAAGGTTTACTGAAGAACCAAAATTTTCACTCTCATTATCTGCAACTATTGGAAATTCTTGTAGATACATGGAGATTTGGTTGAAGGTAGAATACTACATGGGAACTCACCTACCGAGCTTATCGAACACTTCACAGAAACCATTGGGAGACCTCAAAAACTTCCCGATTGGATAATATCAGGTGCTGTGGTGGGATTGCAAGGTGGCACTGAAACAGTACGTCATATGTGGAAGGAGCTGCAGGCTCAAGAAACTCCAGTATCGGCATTTTGGTTGCAGGTTGAACAATAACCTATGAGTTAATATAGAAGGGGAATTATTTCATTCAGATGTCTTTAATATACTGGAACCAAGAATCTATATATTTACAATATGTCATTTTTTCATTCTATTTTTACCTTGAAGTTGGGGGATGAAATATGATCATGAATATTGGAAATGATCAATGGATCATGGTTAAAAAATTTCATCCTATGTCCATTATGCAGGACTGGGTAGGGCAGAGGAAGACAGTTATTGGATCACAACTTTGGTGGAACTGGGAAGTGGATTCAAATAGGTATTCAGGATGGCGACAATTAATCAAAGATCTAGGTGCACAGGATATTAAAGTGATGACATATTGCAATCCTTGTTTAGCTCTGGTATGCAACTCTATCATTAGCAATTATAATTAATATCAGGTATAATATGTCTGATGATGGTCCTCCAACTCATCAATGCAGATGGACAAAAAGCCTAATGCAAAACGAAACCTATTTGAGGAGGCGATGAAGTTAGACATCTTAGTGAAGGAGAAAAATGGAGACCCTTATATGGTTCCTAATACAGCTTTTGATGTTGGAATGCTGGATCTGACCCATCCACAGACAGAAAGTTGGTTCAAACAGATTTTGCAAGAAATGGTGGATGATGGAGTCCGGGGATGGATGGCTGATTTTGTTTGAAGGCCTGCCAGTTGATGCCTGCCTTTATTCAGGTTGAAGTCAAACTTATGTTGTCACCTCACTACAGTCTTTAGGTTAAAAAGAAAAATAGAACGCATTGTCAACTAGAAAAAATTCAATTACATATCACAACTCTTTTTCCCTCTTCATAAATTTCTCCTATTTGCTTCCCATAATAATGTGTACAATGCTTACATCTTCCCGAGAAAAATGCAACTATGACATACTTATAACCGAACCTCCAGTCCAAACATTCAAATCCATTGTGTAATCAAGTTGATTTACAATTTCATAGGTGAAGATCCAATTACGGCTCATAATAGATACCCAGAGCTGTGGGCAAAAATAAACAGGGAATTTGTAGAAGAATGGAAAAGTAGTCTCGTGGGTAAGGAGAAGGAAGATCCAGAAGAGGCCCTGGTTTTCTTCATGAGGGCTGGTTTCAGGAATAGTCCAAAATGGGCGACCCTATTTTGGGAAGGTGATCAAATGGTAAGTTGGCAAGCTAATGATGGGATAAAGAGTGCAGTGGTAGGATTGCTCAGCAGTGGACTTTCAGGGTATGCTTTGAATCATAGTGATATTGGAGGCTACTGTTCTGTGAACTTACCATTTTTTAAGTATCAAGGGAGCAAAGAACTACTCTTGCGTTGGATGGAGCTGAATGCATTCTCCGTTGTCTTCCGGACACATGAAGTAAGTCGAGAGATTGCCCTGTAAAATGTATAAACATTTACACATATTCTAATATCATCACGCAAGGAGCTTGTTTCAGTGCATATTGTATATGCTGCTGCTCAAAGGGTAAAGTGGGAATTCAACTTCAAATCTAATTGTAATTAACAAATAAATTGGCATCTTATCATCATTGTACACAGTAGTACCTCTGCTTTTTTAATTTTATTATTCTTCTCTTTTTAGTGCCATGAGATTTCACAATTGTTTGCTAATTACTGACATTTCGATCAGGGAAACAAACCAACTAGCAACAGCCAGTTCTACTCCAACCACAGTACTTTATCGCATTTCGCACGCTTTGCCAAGATATACAAAGCTTGGAAGTTTTACAGGATCCAACTAGTTAAGGTAATTTCAGTGTTGATGGTACAAACTCGAAGCAATTGGAACAGAAGTCTAACTATCTCCATTTATGTTTATTATACAGGAAGCCTCTGAAAAGGGCCTACCTGTTTGTCGCCATCTATTCCTCCACTATCCAGAAGATGAATACGTGCATACATTAACATATCAGCAATTTCTAGTAGGCACAGAGATCCTAGTAGTGCCTGTTCTAGATAAAGGCAAGGAAATGGTTAGGGCCTATTTTCCAGAAGGAGAAAACTGTTCATGGAAGCATGTTTGGACAGGAAAACTATATTCCAAACAAGGTTCTGAGGCTTGGGTGGAAGCTCCAATCGGATACCCGGCCATTTTTGTCAAAGACTCCTCTAAAATAGGAGAAACCTTTCTGAAAAACCTCAGAGAATATAATGTCCTATAAAGAAGTTGCAACCGAAATGGATGCCGTAGAATGGTTTAGGTTTGTTAACAAAGAGATGAACAGTTTCTCTACATTTCTCATATTCTACCAGCCATTTGTTAATTTTTATGTTGACAAACATCATCATGCAAATAGATAATTCGTTACAATTGTTTGAATTTCACTAAATTATTATCCTGTTCTATTTGCAAATTAACCACTTCTCCAAAAACTAATATGGTATGAAAAAAATATCGTTATTAAGGGGGGAAGGTGGGGATTGATTGGTCTAGATAACAAGGATGACAATTGAAATAAAATCACGTTTCTTGATATAATTTTTCTAACTTTTCTGATATTTCAGAAAAGCAATGCAAAAATAAATAAGGCCTGGCCCCTGCAGTCAATTACAATAGGGTTGCACCTAGCTGAAGATTTTGGGCTAGCATCAAACAAATTAACATCCATTACTAAAAATTTAACAAATAAATTAAATAACCAAATAGAAAATTTCTTGACTTGAGAACTAATAATTATTTCAAGGATAACAAAAGGTATTTCTTGTGTGATCTCCTACACTAGGAACCTGATTTTCTTTGATACATAAAAAAACCAGAATCATATGCCAATAATACTACAGAACAATCATATATATTCGAATAATTCACTCAATCATATGCCAATGGAGTTTTAATTTAGGTCAATAATAAGCAGCCCAATAATAATCAATCCCTAGGGCTAGGAATGAAAATCTTAATACTATACTGTATATATAATTCCAACAACTTTTAAATATGAAAAAAAAAAAAGCAAATTGCAAATGAGTAAAGATGCTGAGATAATCATAATTACTTTAAAAGAACTAACCTTGAATCAGAGATAATAATCGATGGACAATAAAAATCTGATACTTTTTTGGGAGCGCAGCATTGTTGTCAAGACTTCCAAGTTTAACGGATACGAATACTTCTGTGGGATATTCCATCGACTCTCTCTCAACGTCACTATTGCGGGTAATTGGCACATTTAGTCCTCAACGTTGTTCTTCCTGTGCAAATGGTCGTCTGACGTTTTATTTATGGTGCTGATCAATCCTTCTGGATGGATGCCATCCAATTAAGAACAAGCACCATGTAAATGATTTTGCTACTATTTTGGTTAATGTGGTGGATATTCGAGCACGAACGTGTTGTTCGTTTAGAGTTTGACAGCTATCGAGTTTTCTCTTGCGCACTTGCGATGTCCTTTTTTTAATTAACTAGCAAAGACCCGATAAATTATGTGCATACAATAAAGAGCTCCACTTATAGTATATCATGCCATTGCTCCACTTATAGGTCAAGAGCTCTGGCCAAGTCTCGGGTAACATCTTTTAGCTCTAGCACCTTAAAAAATGTTGGGAATATCGAAGAAGGTTAGGGTGAAGGAACCAAACAAACGAATGGTGTCGTCAAGCAAACAGGGGAATGTTGCAAATATCAGAATTGTGGGAAACATGGAATCCGTCCATAAGGATTGATTATGCAAGGAAGTGATGGGTATGGGATCTCATCACCAAAAATGAAACATTAGGGACCAATTACACACGAGGGACAACGTTTAGGGACTAAATGAGCCCACCATTGCCCATTTGCACATCAAGTCCTTGTGTATTGACTCGATTTCATTTTATAGTGGGCATGTTTTTTCTTTGTATTGACACCACATTTTCTTAGAAGTTACCCCATATTACAGTTGCATTATATGTTTCCAAAATCTACTTACTATTTTCACACAGGGGCGGACCGGGGGGTCTGCGACCCTCCAATTTTTGAGAATTTTTGTTTTTTTATATAAAGTCATGTTTGGTATCGATTGAAATCTAAATTTTAATTTAAATCAAAGTTAACAATAAATTTTAATAACATATTTCAGGAATCCATAACTGTTTAACTTTTATCAAAATTTACTAAAAAATTGATTTTAATATCCACCAAATAGAAGCAAAATCACAATAAATTTGAACCTTCTAATTTTTTAAAATTTGCATATAATTTCTCTACAAATTATCACATTTACTATAAATCTTCACTTTCCAATCAAATTTTCAAGTAATTAGAACCTAAATTTGCATTTTCTCCTATCAAACTCATCTACCAAAATGCGTTATCATTTCTATCAATATTTTAGAATTTCAATTAATTTATATTTATTTTTCAACCTACTACGAATCATTCATAAGCTTCCTTCACCCTACACTAGGGTAAAAGCGAAAAAGGCACTTCAAATATTTTTCTACTCGGTTAGAATCATAGAAATAGATGATTCCTCTTTCCCCCCCTAAAATTCTTATTCCAGAATTGAAAAGAAATTTTACACAACGTAACAGAAACACACTAAACTTTGATCATCGCGTCTGCAGAATTTACCTGCGGAAAAATTATCCCAGCAAATCTTAGAACAAAAATTTTCACCACTGCACAAATCCACAAGACCACAATGTTAAGCTCTTAAAAGTAATCCCAAAGTCAAATACACAAGAAGTTAATAACTTCATTTAAAATTTCTCTCTGTAACAATTCACACTTATACTGAGCTTTCTTCTACCTTTCCACTGAAACAAAGTCGAAACTAATATTTGAGAGGATTTTATGTATTAAGCCAAATATACAAGATGAAGAATATGTCCCGAAACAACTATAATGCTTTACAAATTTGCCTACTTGGTCGAGACATATTCAACAAGATGACAGAGTGGAGAGGAAGGGTGATAAATTCTGTGCAGTCAAGGCTTACTAACCTAACAAGATGTCATCGCCATTGCACGGTAGTTTAAACCTCAGGAGCCTATGGATGCCGGCCATTCCTGAAAAATCAAGCAAATGTAAACGGTTAGTGTAGAAGTGCAATCGTGTCATCTTTCAGTTCTTCGGGACAATGAACAATTCATAAATTGAAGCAAAGATTATATTCCCTAGGATCATAAACAGTGTAACATCTTTTTATACTTTTTGCCCTCTAATATCTTTCCTACAAATCCAGTAACTATTTCCAGTAATACTTGCTAGGTGGGTTTTTTCTTTTTTTTTTTTCAAGTAGTCCTGGCAGTATACAACATATTCTTTTTTGGCATAAAATGCACAGTGTGACTCATAATATAATAGCAAGAATCATGATAAGATATTAAGATGCAGGTAGGTTATGCATGACCATGATCATATAAATGTATGTACATACGTACACGTACCTATATATGTAATTTCAAATATGATTACCCCTTTCTAGTTTCTATGATATCATCTCAACACTTGTAAAAAATTCTTGTGAGTAAGAATGAGGTGTTATGTGGGAAATACTTTATAGTGAATTAGTAGCAAACTAGCAATTCATGCTAATTCCAAGTCTTTTTATATGTACCATATAGACTTCAAGGGATAAAGGACTTCGAGCAAAGTTCGCATTCTGAGGTTGTTCTGTCCACAGTTCATTCCCTCAGTATTTAGTATTCAAATTAAAGATGCATAGATGCACGAAGTAGAGATTTGACAATGGCAAAGTGTTGTCAAATATGTTCCTCACATCATCCCATCAGCTGCTACTTTTGTTTGACTAGCAAAAACAGGTTGTTAGGTACTGAGAGTTCGTTGCATGAACTTTTCTCTATTTGTACTCTTCACCAAGTATCGGGGTCAGGGAATTTAGGCATAGAAGTGCCGATAAGTATAACCCAAAATAATAACAAAAAACAGGGCTGTCCATTCGCAGGGTTCAGACATCATTGTCTTTTTCATGTTCCTTTCTTTATCAAACATGAACATATAGTAAATGAGAAGCCAAAGCCAAAAGCAAACACAAGCCAAACACACAATTGCTCATGTCACGTGATCATATAAACCAGAAATTTTATTTTGACATTACAAATACTAATTTCTTTGGTCAATCACACAAACTTCTAAACCCTAAAACTTTCCCTAGGCACACATCTATTGGTACACGTCACTACTAATAAGATTTTTAGACCAATTATCAAAAACTAGGACAATGTTAATATAATATAGATTGTTGAAGCCTGAACTTATTCACCTCACTAAAAGTGAATGAGAACCATTGACGGCTCCTCTGACAGAACCAACACGTCTGTTTCTTTGTTCTTGTTCTTTGCCATTGCGCATCGCTACAATTTCCTTCTCCATAGAAGCTACTTCTCTTCGCATTTTCTTGGCCTCAACTTCCATTGCCTTGTTCAATGTTTCAACCTTTTTTGCCAAAGCCTGAATGATTTCCACACCAAAAAAGCTCGTCACTCAAAGGACAGAGAAAGAATCGGAGGGGATTAGTTCATACAAAAAATACAACAAAGAATGCAGAAGCAAACCTCGATTGCGTCATCTTTATCTTTGAGGCTTTGATCTTTGTCATGGCAAGATTTTTGCAGAGTTAAAACCTCCTTCTGCAGCATATCGTACAATGTTCCAGAAACGTAGTCTTCATTTTCCATTTTCAATTTTACACTGGAAGTACTCTCATCTCCATTCTCCAGGGAAGTAATCCTTCCATTAGTTTGAGTTTCTTTGATGACACTGTTTGGTTGATTATCTTTCTCGTCTACTGCTGGTCCACTACCACCATCACATGAGCTTGACAAATTCTTTGCCTGCTGTAACATTGCATAAGCACTACTTGTCCGGGATAACCCAGATTGAAAATTTGCTTTTTTAGATAGAAATCCATTGGAGGATGTCCTGGTCAAATTTTCTGCTCCTCCAAAAGACTGCCTTCTTGAGGTCCCATTGCTTACATTCCCTCCTCGTAATGACACACGGGAAGTACCATTTTGACATGCTTTAAGCCTTTCCTCTAAAACTTTAAATCTTAATAGGTATTTTTCCTAAGCAACCAATAAACAGAGAGGATATTTAGATCAGATGAACATTAGAATGGGAATCAAAAATCTGTTTCCTCACCTTTAACTGTGCTTCTGACTTAGCTGCACGCTCTGCAATTGCCAGCTTATCTTTCAGTTGGTTCATTTCTCCCTGCGAAGGTTATCCAGAAAATTGAAACGATTAGATGGTAGCTGAAACTATTGTCTGGAGATGTCTTGAGTCAATCTCAATCTCCCATTTCATGAAACATACACGTCTTTTGCATTAGTTTAAGGCAATTTCACTTTAAAAACAAATGATCCTACAAATCACTTCATGCCATATATTAGCTATCATATCAGGTAAACAAAACACCATTTTTTGGAACTTACTAAGTCGTTAAACTTGGGACAGAGGACTAAAATGGAATCTGTAATATGATAGATAGTTTAATTCTCGTGCTATTATTAAGTTGCAAATGTAGAAAGTAACCTAGCCAAGAAGCGATAATTTTACAATAAAGCCTTGAAGCTAAATTATCTGCAAGTAGGACCTAATGTCTGAGCAATCTATGCAATTCAATATGACATATAGGATTACGGATTACAAGAAGATTTTTATCATAACTATAGAACAACCTAATTCTTGTTTAATAACATTTAAATTCTTCACTAGTTCATCTCGGGACAAAACCAAAAAGATGATTCAACGTTGTTGGAGTTCCTTGACATCAGTGTGAGTTGTTTTTCAGTCTTCATTATTGTAACAGTTAATACTAGAAGTATCGAATTTCAGAGAACATTTAAAGTGAAAATGATAAAACGTGCCTGATAGAACTTTCTTTCTTCAAGCCACTGCTTTACTGGCATTACTTTGTCATTGGCATCTTTCCAATCATTTGCAACAACAACAGCAACACGATTTGCGGAAACCTTGGCCCGAGCTAGTTCACGGTCTAGAATCCTTTTCTCTTCCTGCATAAGCTTTGACGTCTCAAGAAAGGTTCATCATATCAATAGGTACAGTATTAAAAACAAGAATTATCCTTGTACATTTATTTCTTGCACTTTCCGCTGGTAATCACGTACGGCATTGGCTGCAGCGCCACCAGCCAAAACAGCCTCCTCGAGCTCACGAACAGTTTGAGTTAGCTTTTCAACCTCAGAAACCTTTTGCCTATGCATTTTGTCCAATATTTTGTTCTCCTCCTAAATAAAATCAATTTTTGTAGCGTAAGAATCTAGAGCAGCAGCCATTTACTATTTTGCATGCTTTCATCTAAACAGGAAAGGCTCTAAAACAGGTAACCTGGCATATCTCAATCTGTTTCATCAGCTCTTGGTTTGTGTTCTGGAGATCATCAACCAAGGAAGCTTTTGCTAAAGCCATCTGAACTGAATGTTCTGCTTCCAGTAGAGCAGCCTCTTTAGATTTAGTAAGCCGATCAAGCGCTTTGTTATCATCTTGTAGCTTTGCTACCTAATGAAAATATAAGTTCAAGCAAGGCAATTAATTGATAAACTAAAAGTTTATTGATCCTCCGCTGTAAAGTTTGACTTAGCATTCAAATTAGAAGGAAATGTCATGAAGTTGACAAGTACCTCCAACCTTGCCAGCTTCAACTCAGCCTCCAATGGCGCTATTATTGCCTCGATCGGTGGCATCTCGTCATCTTTCTGGGCAGCATGCACCCTTCGAAGTGTGGCTTCTGCAGCATATTGTGCTGCCAGAGTTGCTTTTTTCTCTTCATTTATTTTCTTATTCTCTAGATTCTGAAATATTTTAAGTAACTCAAAATTACATTATCAGCATTTATTTCAAATCTCAAAGTCCGATGTCGCTTTTTCATTTTAGAAAGATGTCTAAGAGAAGGAGCTTAAAATAGCAATCGAAAGCCAATTCATTAAAATTTAAACAACCTGACATATACCTTGCTTTCAAGGAGAGCTTCTGTGGCTTTTAGCTTTTCATCTACTTTATTTAGCTCGTCTCTTAGCTGAAAGAGAATTAACATGAAGAAATAGTAAACAAGCTTTTCTGGATCTATATTCGATTTACTTATATGTATAATCAATTCACCACAAAACAAATAGCTAAAACAAGTAAATAGGGAGATTTAAATAACAAAAGGCAATATGAGTAAAGTGACACTTCAAAGCATTTGAACTAGTAAACAGAGAGATTTAAATTGATGTACCTCTTCAACTGCCTTCTCTCTAAGGCGTTCAGAGTACTTCAAAGCCTTTATTTCTGCATTAGCCTCTCCCAGTGCTCTATCTTTATCTGCATATTTTGAAACTTATTTTAATGAAAAGTATTTAATTGTAAATTTTTACTTTTAGTTCTAAAAAGCAAAATTAAAACGAAGATTTTTCATGAGGCTCTTTCCACTTGATCAAGGGGCTGCTTGCTACTTCAGCCTTTAGATAATTTCAGTGCACAACCTAAATAGCCACAAAGTTACAATAATAAAAGCATCACCGAAATTCAAGTAAGGGCAGAGGTAGTTCCAATTATACTGTACTGAAGAAGAAGAAAAAAATTGACTGAAACACAATATTCTTCAACGTATTATAATGTGCCTTTAGATAGGACAACAGAGGAAGCAACTAGTTGACCAAAAGCATTGAAGAGAAGATTGAACTGCTAGGCGTTAAGGAAAAAACAAATCACTTATTCTTGTAGGTAACTTTTTATCTCTGTATTTATTCAACATAAGTTTTGCAGTTTCTGTTTTATTTATTTAGACACACACTCCACATCTGATGGGCAAAGCTGTGAAAACCTAAAAACGCCTTATGACACCTGAGAACAACGGATAGCCAAAGAACAGGTATTATTACACATTAAAAAACTGCATATTTAACTGGGTGATTTTTCTCAGTTTTTGCCACCAACCAAACCCAAGATGGTTGTAAATTTTAATATTTTCTAGAATTTTAGTTTCATAATTCCAAGGCCACACCTGGGTGATAACTGAAAGGGAACAAATTGGTTTTATGAATCAATAATGTCTACCATAAAAAATGGTATAAGACTAGCCTGGGCCACTGACACCGTACTGAACAAGGCCAAACTATAAATCTCAAAGAATAGTAAATACAAGGATGCTTGAAAAGAGAACCATGACACCTCTTTAAATGTGAAATGATGTGCCTAGTCCATTATGAGGGCAAGTGGAGAGGGACCAATAAATTTGTTTTATTGTTGACTCATTAGCACACCCACATGCAGGGGCGGATCCAAGATTATGGTTGAGTAGGGGCGACACAATTACGTAAAAAATTATTTCAAATAAATTGGGAAAGCAACCAAAAAAAATCTGAAAATTTGAATTTAAAAAAGCCGCATTTGAAATCTAGTGGGGGCGACAGCACTCACTCGTCCCTTCATAAGTCCGCCCCTGCCCACATGCATTCCAAATTGTTCTTTTCAAGCTTTCCTTTCTCGATGGAAATTTGTCTTCTAAGGCCAACACTACACGACACTATCTGTTTGGATTCTTTGCCCAAATTCCACGTCCTTTCTCATTCCATTGGAAAGACAGAAAAAGGAAAAATAAAATAAAATAAAATCTATATCCTGTGACCACCATCACACAAATGCAGTTGTCCCAAGTCAGTTGCAATGGAATCAATATTTTGAATTTGAATTTCAACAGCACACATTTAATCCTCTCCATATATGATATCTACAGAAGTCAAGAACTCAAATCATCCCAACTCCAAAGGTAGCTTTAAAATCTGAATCTTAACAGGAAAGGTACGTAATTATTTCAGGTCATTATAACAAAATTTCAAAATAACTAGTAATTACATTATTTAAAATACGATAACATTATAATTACTCAAAAATATGACAACGTTTCTCAAATTTCAGCACATTCACACTGAAACTGAAGAACATTCTCCATCGTATATTTATTATTTAAGAATTAAACAATATCAATTCTCCAATTAAAAGTCAACCATTTCACCCCCAATCTTTTTAAAGCTCACAGTTTGCATGTCTCCATTTAAATTTCGGTAAAGACAAACAAATCAAAAAAAGATTCCAGAAAAATAAGAACCTTCGAATAGAAAACAGACCTCGGACTTCATTCTCAAGGCGAGTGAGCTCCACACGCACCGGATCGGAGCCATGTAAGAGGGTAACGATATCATCCACCTCCGAACCAGCTTGGTATAAAGCCGCCGATGACTTCTTCTTCGCCTTCAACGGAGCCGATAACGTCTGCCTTTGCTGATGTTCCGTATCTCCACCGCCGTTATAATAACTCCCCATTCGATCACAAAACACGCTCACAGACACAGAATCCCAATTTTTTGGAGATTACGCTGAATTATAGGAATTGCTGTTCCCTGTCTCTATGTGCGTATAAATATATATATATAAACAATTGAGATTTGAAGTGTAAGTATATATGGAGAGAGATTAATGGAAGATCACTGTCAGTTTTGCTGTAGAGAGTGAGAGAAAATGGCTGGGTTAGCATTTATATAGAAGAAGATTACAGGGGGTTTAGGCGGGGTTTAAATGAGATTAATTAATTTTTTTGTATTCCATGAGGTTATTATTATTAGCTGTAACGCAGAACGCCTGATACCGTGAGCCTGCACACGTTTTAAAAGAAGAAATTTCTGGAGCTGAATTATTCTTTTTAATTACTCAATAGAATTATCAAGTCTTTCCCTCCATGATAATTTGATATCCAACGGCCACATTTGATTAACGGTCACTGCACACACCATTTGTGTGGTCCATGTACGAAAGTAGCCCCAATTTACCGTTGCAAATGCAAAATG
>CAIGRT010065275.1:5273-20313 GCA_903798405.1 Fraxinus platypoda | reverse complement strand
GTGTGGTTGAAAATGAGTTTTTGAATAATGTATTTTAAAAGAATGTGTTCCAAACATGAGCTAAATAATAAAAAAGTGAAGAACCACTGATCCTACTCCATCCCCACAATCAAAATTAAGCCATTGTTTGAGTCACATTCTCATTCTTCTACTCATTTTCAACCAAACATTTTTCAATAAAATAATAGTTTTCATCACATCAATAACTTTTCATTCTTTTTCAACCACATATTCACCATCACATCACAAAAAAAATACATTATTTCCATTTTAATGTGCATCAATCACGCTCTAAATAAGGAAAAATCACCTCTCACTGTTGGCCGACTGGCCATCACCTCACCATTTGCCGCCATTGCAGCCACCGACATCACGACGTCAAATCGCCAGTCATCATCGTACCAAAATTTCGCGAATTCATTCCTTCAAAACCCCCAATTTTGCATGTTTAATCGCAAATTGTTTTCCTTACCCAAAATCCACAGCCTTCACAACAAAATTTTGAGGGGGTCTATTTTTGAGATTAATTTGTTAGAGAAGGTGGAGTGGTGGTTGAAGCCGTGAACCTTGACCCTTATATTCTTTCCTTACTTTCTGACTGGTTTAATAAGCTTAAGAAGGCTGGTTTTGATTGGAACCAATGTTTCTAGGACAATCCTAGGTGGGTTTGGTGAATTAGTTAATCTTGATCAACTTACACTTTCGAGAAACAAGTTTGAAGGTGAAATTTATGCCAATATTTTCAAGAATTTGATTAAATTGAAGGTTCTTGATTTGAGTGAAAATGGGTCAAAGGATTATGCTAGAATTAATTGAAAATTTGGCAGAGCTATTGAAGATATATCTCAGTTTCAATGAATTTTTCGAGAAAATCCAAGAAAATCAAACCAGTTCAATTTAGGTGTGTTGTATATGTTTGATCCATTTGAAAATGGGGGTTTAACATGTATGTGTTCAAATTGGAAAGCATTGTATATGTTTGCTGACGGAGGTGCCGACGATGGCTCCGGAGGTAGTGCCGGTGTTGAGTAACGATGTTGGTTGCTGATTTTCAGTGGGGTTGGAAAAGGGTGTGAGATGGAGGTGGGAATGAGTTGTTTGTGAAGAAGATAACCTTTCTTTTCCCCCCATTTTTTGGTTTTTTGTTTATTTATTTAATGTATTAAATTTAAACTTACTATTTTGTCCCTTTTAATTTGGTCAAAATTTATCAAAATCCAATTTTTTTGGTCAACTAGCGGTCAGTTGGATGGTTTTCATCTAATTGGGTTTCAGCTGCTAATTTCTCAAAGGTTTAAGACTTTTGTTGACACAAACTGAAGGTTATGATAAAATCTACTAAAAATCCAAAATTTTGGGACTGCGTTGCAATTCTCCCTATTTTATATGGTACATTGTTTTACAAAGACAACAAATCTATGTATTTAATTTATTTTTCTCTTTCTCGGTGAAATGATTGGGAGGGGTGTTAAGGTGTATGAGATTGGGAAAATAGGGTATTTTGTGTTTATTGGAAATAATTGCAAAATAAATTTCCGTGTAAACTTGATCAGCAAAGGAATGATAATCGTAGTTTCTACTATAATAATTAAGTAGGTATTTCGGTTGTTGTAAGAGTTTGATAGTGTAATGATATGCTCGAGAGTTAAAATTGAAATCCAGATATGAAATGATGAGTTGAGTTTATACTAGTGAACACAATTGATTAGGTAAATTGTTATATTTCGCGATTGGTTGATAGATGTCGTGACAATGAGTAATGCTCGTTGGCGTAACTAGCATGCAATTTTCCTTTCCTAGATTCACATGCTTAATCATCTTTTGTTTGAGTTTGCAGTAGAGAAATATTGTTCAATGTGATTGAGCTCAAAACGACAACAGTTTGTGCAACTTTATAGATCTAGCTAGCTTTGCTTTGCTTTCATTTTAATTTTGATTTTAAGCTCCATGGCTTCATGTCATGGTGGATCAACTCTACGACATTTCTTCAAGCTTGACTTAGTTCTTGAGTCCAATTTATGTACTTTATTGCATTGCCTCTTCACGACTCACTCTTAAGGCATTTTAATTTTATTTTCCTCAAACAACTAAGATGAAATGAGCTTAGATGTATCATTTTCGTCCAAGGTTATGAATTGAGTATCTCTACTCCAACTTCAATAATCCTAGTGTAACTTCAATGATCATAGGGCATTTCATCATAAACAAAATATGATGGGCCTAGTTGAACACTTTCACCAAAGAATGCATTGAACACTTTCACCAAATGAATTGCCTAGTTGGATGTTGGGCCTTATCAAATGCATTGAACACTTTCACCAAAGACTCACCAAAGGAACTGCCAAAAAATAAAAATAATAAATAAACAAAATAAATTGCAAATAGAGTCCCGAAACCTTAAAGTCGGTGTTGATTTGTTCCATACATTTCTAATCTTATAAATTTCGTACTTGATCTTTTACATTAATTAATCCGTAAAAAAAATGCAAGTTGTACAAGCTCTCATCGAGTGTAATGTCAAGCATGACTCGTTTCTAAGTTTAACCCAATGTTCAAAAGTGATGAACCGAAAGTAAAAATTCAAAAATTATTAATTATAATCTCTATCGTGTACAAAGAAAGCTCACAATATTCTCAATAAAAGTAAATTTATAATTTCAAGATAAATTTCCCCACATATGAATGAAATGCAAGTAAACAATTAATTTGAACACTACATTTTGGGATCCACTGTTTTTATTAATTTTTATTAAAATCTTTTAAAACTTCTAGCAAAAGTTATATCGATAAAACTTCTAGCAAAAGTTATATCGAACAACCTGTATATTTAAAAAAATTACTGAAGTTACGCGCGTCTCAAAAACCATGATAATATAATTAATTATACGAGCAATAGCATATTCACACGTAGGTGTGGTGTGTACATCAAATTAAAAATCCAAAAGATTGACTTGTATATTAATCTACGACAATACCAATAAACATTAGAGTTGAAAGACGATTATGAAAGTTTAATTACGTTAGATTTTCTTTAAGAATAAGTTAATTAGATCATGATTTTAATTAACGTTTTATCCCATCTAGGTATCAATCATCATCAGGGGTAAATGTGTTTTTCTTTTTCTTTGGATCGATAAAAAAATCTAACATTTTTAAAGTAGTCAGTGCAGAAAATATAATCAACGTTGCTAATTTATACTGCAAGTTTAGTCAATAATTAAAAGTAGGTTAAAACTCGAAATTTCTTTTTCGATCTAGATAAAACTTTTAAGCATAACCAAACATGCTCATGGATTCCCTTGTAAAATCTTGAAAGAGACATCATATTCATAATTTTAGGTCATCCCCACAACCATAAATGAGGGACAATTACAAAATCTTGAAAGAGACTTTTCAAATTTATAATGTAAAATGATAGGGCTCTCCACAAGCAATTAATGCCAATCAAAGGGAGGCAATAACCCCACATGCCCTCCAAGTTAGGGTCCACCTTCATAGTTATGGGCAATTGAAAATGGTTTGTTTATAAGCTATGCACTAATAAAGTGGCTTTTAGGGAACACTAAAAAAGTCATTATCAACTTATAATTATTAAAGGCATATAAAAGCAAACATAGTATTAACACAAGGAGAAGAAGACAAAACATAGTTAGTGCAGTGTTTATTTCACTTCCATCCAAGAATTGGCCTCAAAACAATTAGTGTATGTTTGGTCCACGAAATTCAACGAGACTTGACAGCACAACGTAATTTTTTTTTTTAACTTATTTTATTTTCGTAGTGCTTGTGTAGGAATTGATTTTCTGTCACACTAATTCTCAACCACACACCATCCAAACCTCCAACGAAGAAGATGCTTCTCACACTCGGAAAACCAACCTCCAAAGGCTTTTTAAATAAGAGATATTAAGTCGATTAACTATCAAATGGATAAATGTCCAATATGATTTGAATATTCATACTTGCACGCATGGGTTACTAATATTATAAGTCCATCAAGTAATCCTAGGCATGCATTGAGAGGTAATATGTTGTTTTACACAAGTTTTTGCAGATTCCTATACTTTGAATCTACTCATCTCTCATAGAAAAATACTTCAATTTAATCTTAAACCAATGGCAATGGATAAACATACTTAGTCATGACTTTTGGACTAACATTTCTAGTCCAACCAAAAGACGAAGACAGTGACACCATAGCTTCCCTACCAATGTGACATTATATAAGTTTTTAACTTCTTTATTTTCAATCCTTTTAATACTGTACAGTCGATCCCACCAAACAAATGAGGAATGCATTACACTGGACATGTGACATGGCAAGGCACAAAGAATAGAAACTTCAAAAAACATGCAGACGATCACAGCTAAGCTCCACAAGAATGTCATAATACAATAACGAAATACAGAGAATCCATTTCATTCTGAAAAGGTCTTTCCTGATTTGCTTCTTTATAATATAAAGGAAAGGTACAATTCTTACTGTATATTCTATACAACCAAAAGTTTTTGCATTATATTGTTTCCACCTTAGGTACACATCTGCATATACATAAACTTGAAAAACAAACAGTTCTACACTTGAATAGATTATAAAAAGACAAAATCCCTTGTGGAGAAACCGGCTTCTAATGGCCCTTCTTAGTCATGTTAATTTTATCCTATCTATAGTAGATCCAGATTTTACGTTATTTATATCTCTCACACAACCCGTTCACTAAGCAAAAGTTATAAAATTAATAATGAAAAAAGTACGGATCATAGAGCTAGAAATGAAAGGTATCAGATAAAATTAGCACCCACATAACGGTTTTGAAGCTTGAACCTCAATCTATAAACTATAGTTTTACAATCTATTACTTCATATTAAGCCATACAGGAGAAGTATAAATAAACAGAGAGCATGAATTCTAAGAAGAATCATACAAGTTACGGCCACATCGGTCACAGATACTAGAGGCTGTATGACGGTCTCTTTCTGGCTTCTCTTTCTGCATCTTTGGTAGATCAAATTCAAACACATCCTGTAGTGCCTTTGTGCATTCTCGGAGCTCATCAATACTAACAACAAAACAAGTGGATGTTCCGTCAACATAAAATCAGTCATATCGAACAAATTTATCTACTATTTGGGCCACATGAATCTCAGGTCAATATGTAAGTTTCCGTCTGAGATAAACAGGCAGAACAATTTTGTTCTTCTGTTTTTAATGAGGAAAGAAAGTGAAATATCTTGTCAAAATTTCTTGCGACAATACAAGACTTCTGGGTGAAGTTCAGATCATCTATGGAGTCAGCAATATAACTGAAATCAGGATAAAACAAAGACGGCTAAATACAAATCAGAAAATATGGCCACCCCACCTACTCCACCCTTTTCTAAGATGAAGAAAAAGAAATTAATAACTAGAAAAAAGATAACAAAAACGAGAGGAAGAGGAGGTCATTTATGACTTCGCACTGCTACAGCTACTGCATAATTACAAGAATAATCAGCAATCCTAGTTTGATGATTGTGCACTGACTTATCTGGAGGATCGATTGAACTACAAAGGTAACTCAAAAATTGTAAAATAATAGCTATATCAATTGCAAAAGATTTGCAATTATAGTTCCATACCTTATGGACAGAGGAGGGGTCAAGCGGATAATAGAATCATGAGTTGGTTTTGCAAGGATTCCTCTCTCTTTGAGCTTTAGACATATATCATATGCTGTTACAGGAGACAAGGCCTTGCTATTGAGCTCCACAGCATTGAACAAACCTTTTCCACGCACTTCCTTGATGAACTGATGAAACCGTTCATGAACCTTCGCAAGCAGTTGCCTAAGCTCCTCTCCCAGTTGAGCAGACCTGTCAGATAATTGGACATTTAGTACGGTATTGTAATCAGTATTCAATGGTCACTTTTGAAGTAGGATCAGCAGTGTGACTAATAAGACAAAACCACGAATAAACAGTATTTTATGAAGCACCACTTAGCACTAGTATAACGCATGCTAAGATTTCAAAAATCTCATTTCTTTCCAGCAAAGTCACTCTCCCCTACCAAAATACATGTTAGGTACTGGTTTGTAAACATACTCCATTGCACAAATTCCAAATTGCATGCTTCGTTTATTCTAAATCATAGTTATTAAACCAGGCAGGCCAGGAAACCAGCGAACTGGACCGTGGTCCAGTCCGGCTACCAGGTGAAGCTTGTATTGCATTCGAAACGGACAAACTGGTGGGTTTTTATAGAGAACCGGTTATGATGAATCCACTGGTTTTCCGATAATGTCCAAATTTTGTAGTTTTGGGGAATAGATCCCATGATCTTTTGGACATTATCATTGAGCACAAATCACTAGGATAGTGCAGTTGGTTGTTTAAATAACTGAAACTATATGCAGTGCTAGTTTTCTAGAATCTCGAATGTCCATGTATAATCTTTAACTTCTATTAGAATAACTTGGAAAAAAAAATATTTTGTGAATAGATTGTACATGAAAAATTGAAAGAGCGCATTCATTATTTTTGTAATGAAAAATAAACTATTTATTACTTATTTATTATTTTCAAAAAATAAAAAATGTACATCGTTTAAAAGGTATAATCAATAATTTTTAAAAATTTGCTATATAAAATTGACCCGCTGATCCGATCAATGAACCTGGTGGCTCAGGTCTGATAACTACAATCCAAATGACTAAATCAACTAAATTCAAAATCTTTATTGGGTGACTTTTATGTAACACTGTTAAAAAGTTGGGTACCTTTCAGCAAGTCTCTCTTCTCTTATCACATCTAGTGATGCAATAGCAACTGCGCTGGCCAAAGGGTTTCCTCCAAAAGTGCTGCAAAATGACAATCAAAATCGTGAAGTAATGTAAGCTGTAACTGGAAGTCTAGTAAATTATCAAGAGCAGGATCAAAGATGCATCATAAACGAATATACTGAGAACAAGAAAGGAAATCCATTCAACACATTAAAAATAGTTGTAGGGTTCTCGACAGAATGGAAAAAGTACTGCATGCCTTCGATCTTTCAAGAGAGAGAGACCAATTCACTTATTGGATGCTTATACAATTACCTCAATTGTCAGATAAACAAATCAATGGAATACAACAATTATACATAATTTTGATGCTGTCGCGTGGTGTCATAATTTTTAAAAAAGAGAAGAAAATAAATTAATGAAGAATAGTTTTATAGTAAATGTATTAAAACCGCAAACCTTCCGTGCTCGCCAGGTTGAATGCAGAGCATAACATCTTTATCAGCAAGAACTGCACTAACAGGTAAAACTCCACCGCCCAATGCCTTTCCAAGTATCTTAACAAGAAAACAACACGAGATATAATTTTGAAGCATGGAAGTGTATGAACTGTCAATTTTATAGCATACATTTTGAGAATGCACGGAGACAAGACCTGCCCCAAAAAAGATCTCTGACCATACATCAAGATGAACATTATGGCTACAAGACTTGTGCACCACCAGCTGAGCACATATTTCATAGTGCTGACTTAGCAATACAGCATCCAACATGAGAAAAGTACCATTTATATGTGCTCTTTTATTCTGCATTTATCTTTTTCTTTTTCTCGAAGTCCTTGGTGGGCATCGCTTAACATAGGGAACATAATATGCATTTTTCCAATTAAATACACGAATTTTTAAATCACATTGGATTAATTTTCTTAAATATGCAAAAAACTACTCTTACCCAACATTTTTACACGTGGATGAAAATGTCGGCTGTTTGGTGGTAAGATGTGGTATGAATGAACTGCCAAACTTTCCCCTGAAAATGGATGGATTTGTACATGCTTGTAATTTTCATCCAGGCAGGTTGTCAATTTAGTAGCTTCAAGAATCAGGTTTTCCATCTCAAAAGCAGACAAAATATATGCCACATTTTATACCCATCTATTTCAGTATCAAATAAAAAGTCCTTACAACAACATCAGGGCGGACATCTTCCCAATCACAAGCCAGAACTCTTCCAGAGCGTGCTAAGCCACTTTGTATTTCATCAGCAATCATTAGGACATTATATTTTGAGCAAAGATCTCTGACTGCCTTCAGATAACCATCTGGAGGGATAATAACCTAGCAACAAGTAGAACCTCATAAAACCTCTCAATAACTATAATGGAAGGAAATAGTTTAGAAGGAAAATCACTTAAAAGCATCTTGCCCCAATCCTACCCCTTTAATCTGCTAACAAGGTCCTTCAACTGGTTCTCAAACATCACTATATAGGAGACCATATAGATCATGTTTAACTTGTTCGTGACTTTATAAGGCCTAAACCAGGAATGATTTTTGTGAATTGACGATACTTGTAAAATGTCATTTGTCAATTTCGGTACAAGCGGGCAGATCAGCTAGTTTAATTCTCCATCTAGAGGCACATACATGTGATTTAATTTGTTTATGACTCGTCACAAACTATAAGAATGAAGATGAGAAATGTACACATGCTCTTCTGCAACAATCATTTCAATGTGGAACATACATACCCCTGCCTCCCCTTGAATCGGCTCAAACAGAAAACCAGCTATCCGATCTTCTTTCTCTGAAATAAATAAAATAAATAAGTTCCATTATGTACAGTAGAAAATTATCGAATTTATGGTGATCCTAGTGGATTACAAAAATATGGATGATCAAGGTCTTTAATCTGAACCAAAGCCAGCCAAATGTGTAAGCAAAACACCACTATTATAAGAAAACTTCAGTTCACAAACCTTTAAACATTTTCTCAAGGGCAACTTCATCACCGAAATCAACTTTCAGATGACCTGGCACCAAGGGCCAAAAACCATTGGTTGCTTCATTGTCACAGCTCATTGAAATAGCAGCCAGTGTCCGACCATGAAAGCAGCCACAGCAGGAAACAATTATAGCCTGCAAATGACATAATTTTCAGTGCTATCAGTTATTCTCTTGTTGAAATGTGCAATCAAATAATTTTTTTATTTTTTATTTTTTTCCCTAAAAATCACATCCGATGGCATTCTTTGTCAAATGTGCATGTTGCCTTTTCGTTTCCAAAAGCTTAATTCAGAACATGTCCAACCAACATCTTGTTATCTATGCATCATAAAAGAAAGGAAAGTAGTTGAACGGTGCTACTCCCTCCCCCCCCATCCCCCCTCATTTTTCGAGCCAGAAAAAGTATTATAACAATAGTAACAGTAACAACTAAGTCTCCAATAAAAGCAGCAAAAATAAGAAACTTCGTTTTATTTATTACTCAATTAATCATGAATACATTAGTCTCTACCCTACAAATCCTTAACAAGCTAGGACCAGAGACCAACAAATTTAATCTAGTGGCCAGAAACCAAGCAGTTTCTGTATTATACCATATCATATGTTTATGCTGAAGAGAAAAAAGAAAGAAACTAAAGTTTAATTGGCCAAGCATCGTGCTCTACAATGAAAACTAAAGTTTGATACCTCATCTCTAGGAATTCCTTTCTTCAGGTAACCCCATTTCCTCGCCAACTTCAACGCCGTTTCTACCCCTTCAGCACCTGTATTCATTGGCAGCACCATATCATAGCCAAACATGCTGGTCAGATGCTCTGCAAATACTGGAAATCTGTCATTATAGAAGGCTCTCGAGCTGAGAGTGAGTCTTTCAGCCTGTTCTACCAACGCTTTAATTATCTTTGGATGACAATGACCCTGCAGCAAGAGATTGAGTTTAAATGTTTGTCCTTTGGTTCGAAGAAACCACTAATAAGCCTATCGCACAATAAAGTAAAATACAAGTGATCCCTTCTCTGCCTCCATGATGACAGAAAGCAGTTAAAATCTGCATTCTATGAACTAAAACGTGAACAAAACTAGTAAAACGAAAGGACCACGTTTAAGCCTTTGAACAGAAGGCTTAAAAAAAGGTTGGGGAATCAGATTCATGCTGTCAAGTCTTTCCGCTAGACAGGGATGCGGAAATGGTTAATATAACAAGGCGTAAATGAGTATGAAATCAAATTAAGACACCCCACAATGTTCTTCCTTCCTACCTGATTAACAGCAGAATAAGCTGATAGAAAGTCTATATACTTTTTGCCTTCCGGATCCCAGATAGATGATCCTTTTGCTTGTGAAAAAACAACAGGAATAGGATGGTAACTGCAACATAACCAAAAGCGTATTGAATTACAGAATCAATGACCAAAAATTGAACCTATTGAAGTGCAAGCACAACCCCGTTCTTGTAATCATTACTATTGTAATAAAAAAACTCCCAGAGCTTTGAATAATGCAATATCAAATTGTCAATATTTGCTTACATAGAATCTAAAGTTTATTTCCTCCCAAATATTCGTAGACTCCAATAAAAATCGTAGTGACAGGGTTCAAATTAGATTAAAACGACTGGCAATGACAATCATCTTGGACAAAATATATGAGAATCCATATTTAAGAAGCAGCCAGAGAACAAGTAAAAATAATTTGAAGTGTATACATATAATACCCCTCTCAAGATGCAAGAAAAGAATTAAACTGTTAACTTGTAGCAAGCTTAATGTAGGATATTTAGTTAAAATAATACTTTTAGATTAAAATCACATACATATTTTACAAGGAAGAGGAAAAATATTTGTACCCCCGCCACGAAAGAAGAAAACTCAAGACAAATATCCTCTTCTCATACATCTATCTCAGAATTTATTCTCTCTATTATTTTTTCCCCAGAATTATTTTTCTTTCCTGAGGTATTACATGACGAAGTATAAATAATGAAATTCGTGTTCAACTTGACAATACAACACAGTTACACAGATAAGGCACAAATCATCTTGGAACCTACGAGCTAAAAACAAAACCTAGCAAGCAAAACATTTAACAGACAGATGATAACAAAAAACAATTCATATACTAGCACCAAAACAATAAACACGTAATATTTTACAGAGGAGGAATGGCGAGATTCAAATTACTTGTGGGCACTGCACTGATATTCCAAATTGATGAGTTGGTGAGAAGGTGAAGAGGCGCTGCTGCCTTCTGGGACTGCGCTAAAGCTCCTAATATTTCTACCCCTCCAAATTCTGCTCAACAAATACCTCTTGGTCGCCATGAAATTATATCAAATTCAATACTAATTGATCATGAAACGGGTTCAATTTCTTTTAATTAAGCAGAAAAATCAGATCTTTATAATGTATTAAGCCCCTGTTTCACCGCCATTATTTTATAACTTCTTTTTTTTAACTACTCGTTTTCCACCACACGATAAAATATTTTAATTATACATTCTTTGAAAAATCACCGTTCAAAAACATCAATTTGATAATCGATATTGTTAGCTTTTGGTGTTGTGCAGCTTTTTCTCTGTGAAAAATTGAATTTTGGGTAAGTGGAGAATGCTGGCGTGAGATTACACTTCCCAATGAAATGAGTGGAACTGAGTCTCCATTCGTTAGAAATGAGCAAGTCTGTCCTCCAACTTTAATTACAATCACATGTCCAATTTTATAAAATTATATTTTATTTCTCAACTTACGTCCGTGCTTGAACCTTTAAAGTGAAACTTATCCTCATAACAACTTGCTACTTAAAACAATAATTTGAAAATTGATAGTGCAATTTTACATACAAGAAATATTTCAAACCTAGATGCCAAATGATCGAAAGTTGATCTTATCATTTTTACATTGAACCCTACGTATCCAGATGTGGTAAGCCTTTTTTTTTTTTTTTGGAGGTCGGGCCTAGTTACTATTTTTCTTTTCGATATAATAAAATATTTGTCCACCACCATCGATAGAACAAATCCACGCACTACCATCCCCTGTGAGATCTGAATGAAAGCAAATTTTAAATTATGCTTTTGTTCCCATCTTTAACCATCAATTCAATGTTCGGAATGAAAATCAAATTGAAAACCAAAAATGAAAACGAGGAATACTGGAGACCATTTATTGAAAATGAGGGAGAGTTCATATATGATTTTGATTTTGTGGTGAGTTTTTTTCCTACTTCTTTGGTAAGGTTGGTTTTTTGACATTTCAGCTGGTGGTGGTGGTGGTGATGATTTTGTCGTCGATGACCAGTCGGCCAGTCGTGATGTTGGGTTAGGATTTTAGTCATTTCGTGGCCTTGATCGTGCCTCGGGTGATCCGAGACTGAACCAAACCGACCACACCATGTTCTAGTTCATTCGGTCTAAGTAGGACCCCCAATCGATTTGGTTTTCGAATTGGGATTCGAGACAACCTCGAAATGTTTGGTTCGGTGGTCGAGTTGCATCACCCAACTCATGCCCACCTGGCAAATGATAGAAATCAATTACCCATTTATTTTACTAAAATACGAATTCTAATACTCAATTATTTTTAAATCAAGAGAACCAATTAGTAGTGATATGAAAACTTTTTTATACAACAAACTAAATCTATCTCGTTTTCAACAACTACGTAACATGAATTATTTTTTCGCAGCTCCTTTTGATTCATTGCTAACAAAAACTTGTTAACGTAATTAATAGTTTAGTTAAGGGTAGTTTAGTCATTTTGCTATTCCTTTGTTTAGTAGTATTTATAGACATTGTAATAGCTCATTGTAAAAAAAAAAAAACTTTGATTCAACCCTAGTATTGGAGCCGCCCTCACAATGTAGACTCTCTCCCTCTTCTCGTTTTCCCTCTCCCCCTTTTGTAGTTATTGTTAGCTTTCACAAAACTAACATCATAAGAATCCGATTCCGCTACGTGGACTATCATCTTCATTCTTCACCATAATCTACAATATCATCACTCTATCGTATAAGAAGAAATTAATATATTCTGGAAAGAAAATAATTGAATCCTTAATTCCTTCTCTTCCAGCAAAAGAAGAAGATCAATTCCACGATTTGAGAACTAAAGAGTCTCTCTCTTCTGGAGGAATCTCTGCAGCGATTTCTTCATATAAATAAATGCATGATATTAATATTCAAAATCAGCATCAATATATGCATGGTTAAGCATGGTTAAAAAATTTCTATAATTCTTCATATTTGCATGAATTATGAAGAACAATTTGAAAGAAATTTCGGCACTTGAAAATTATACCTGAAGCTCTGTAACATCACAAACAGCAACTTTTCCATTGCAAAAAAAACTGTTAGCTGTTCATTCTGCTTTTTCTCATTTAAGATCATCAACCTTCCATCAATACATATAACGATGGAGACTTACAGAGTGTAAATGCAAGTATACGTCTGATGATTAGTAGAGTAAGAAAGAGAAAGATGAGAGAGATAATGTATCTATCTATGTGTGTGTGTATTTATGTGGATTGAGATTTAAGGCCCAAAAAGCAACACATTGAAGATAAATACTTATTCAAACACGAAACAAAAACATAAAAATGTAGGGTGGGGGAAGAATATGAAACATTAATAAAAGGCACGTGTAAAATGAGACACGGATTTTTTAACTCTTCCAAGACGTCGCATTCATAATAGTTTATACGCATGTTTTTAGTGATTTGATTTTCTATTCTCTTCTTTTGGAAAATAGGAAATCCAGTAGACCATCATGTTCAGTGATCGCACCTCTTGTAATGATCCTTCTTGTCTTAGTTAGTACCTAAAAATAAAACATTGTACAACATTTTCTCTTACCATTTCAAATGCCTCCATACAACTATGCTCTTCTCTCTTACCATTTCAATTGCCGATGTGCAATAATTTAAGTGGTTCGGAGTTCTCTGTGTCGTTATTTGAGTGGACGGTCTTATATGTACATGTGTTAAAACCGTCAACTGAAATTTTTCTGAAAGACTACTTTAAGCCTGATTATGTCAATATACAGTTCATGGGACCCTTTTTTTTTTTTTTTGGTATTTATAAGAAAATCAATCAAAGAATTGAAAGAAAGCTAAACAAATTCAGTGCCCCCCTGGCCTAACCTACATTCCTTTATGGTATGAATAAAACGACCTAGCTTGATGAAGGGCACAATGCTTTATTGAATATTAGACAAATTTTTGTAAGCATCAAACATAAGTCATCATGTAATGTGATAGAGATCCGTCTGGAATTCATCTAATCTAGCAACTATTAGGTATCAGTTTAAATCCGAATCCATCTAAACTAGTACCTATTAGGTATCGATTTTATTCCAGCATCATAAAGAAATTCCATATGAAACATGTGATGAATTCTAGAAATGAATGATCATACTGCCATGACGTGTTCAAGAAAATTGTTGCACATTTCATAATGAAAAACGATACATTTGATAATTTTTTAATTTGTAATACGATTACATGCCAGAGCTATTTCACATCCTAAAAACTGGAAAGTAGAAGTCGACAAGTCCCCAACTTTGCTCTGTTCCACTTAGAAAATAAAACAATTCCCGACAAGCTAGGCATTATCATAGCAATACACGAATCTAAGAAATCCTTGACAATTGAAGAGGCTTCATACCTTAACAATGGAAGAATTGAGGACAGCAGGAATTGATATTGGGATCTCCGACTTTATTTGAGAACTCCCTTATTCCACAAACTTATGGTGTAGCTTACAGTGTTCTCTCTCATAGTTTTCTTTTCGGGTTCTGTAAAACAATGATTCATCAAGTAAGTTCGAAAAACAGCTAACTCAAGAAATTGTACATATTCCCTGAATTTGTTCATTTCTTATCATGAAATTTACTTTTAAAATTTTGGCAATAGTGGTGATAAAATTCTTGATATAACAGGGCACCACAAGTACCACTGTAATGTATGGGAATTTCTCCCTATCTATCTGAAGAGTATGTTTTTGTATTGTAATAACAATCTAGATAATCATTTTCGAATGGTATATGTTTAGTTATAAGTAAATTGAATTTCTCACAATTAACACAACAACTTACAGAAATTTACACCAAAAATATTTTACGAGACACTCAAAATACAATTCATATTGTGCACAGGGGAGTGTGTGTGTACAGTGTACGTACTCATGCACATAGAGAGAGAGAGAGAGAGAGAGAGAGAGAGAGAGAGAGAGAGAGAGAGAGAGAGAGAGAGAGAGAGAGAGAGAGAGAGAGAGAGAGA
>CAIGRT010065257.1:0-17356 GCA_903798405.1 Fraxinus platypoda | reverse complement strand
AATTTACTGCAATTTGACATGTTGTCAAATTTGCTACGATATTAAATCTGTTATGTACATTTGAATCCGTTGTATTCAAAGTTATTGAATCTGATTTTGCGAATCCGGTATCCAATATTGAAACAATATTCCTACAAAAGCTTGCCAATTTTTTTAACTTTCTGAAACAAATTACTTATCGTTAATTTTTCTAAATATCACTCATATTTGGACAATTTGAATCTACGTTACACGATCCTCTTCTGTTAAGGCTCATATTTATTATATAAATGTCTATGGCACGCAAATCTTTCATGTTAAAAATCTCGTACTTAAAACATTTATTAGCGTTGGACATCCATAATCGACAAGCAAGCTATATATTTTATTATTATATCAGTCACAGAAACAATAAGAGATTTTCACCCATCGAATTACTCACAAGCCATAACAAAACAAAACCTCAAGAATTCTACTCCAGAGGAAAAATTAATTCCATCACTTTACAAAAAAAAAAAAATACAAGTGAAATTTAATCATTGTATTATCTATCCCAAACAACAAAACAATTTCAACACACGTTAACAAGAAATTGTATGCTAGGGCGTCGAGAAGAATTAGAAATGAAGTCTTATATCAATAATAAACAAATCCCTCAACTTTTTCATAAAATTCCCTAAATATATATGATTTCCCTGCACAATAGCTACTTAACAAAAATTAAATCCCTTCAATTTAGAGTCAATTAAATCACCTTTCTTGTGCCTTCGGTTTACATTCACTGCAAAACACAATTAATCAAAAATTATATTTTAAACAAAAAATTCACCTGATAACGATGTGATTATATTCAAAGATGGAATAACGTGTATAACGAAGATGTGTTTGAATAGTTACAAAGATGAAGTCAGAACTTTATCCCACTAAAAAAATTATGGAACTAATTTAATCCGAAAAAGTTATGATTTTTAACGTGATGGAAAAGACGCTTTTTTGGAATTTGAAGGAGATGACATTTTTAACTTTTAATTTGAGGAATAATGGTTTTGAAATTTGAAGGAGAAGACATTTTTCAATTTTCAATTTGGGGAAGAAAGGCTTTTGAGGCGAATGAGAGCCTCCAATCCCCTTCCTTCCTTTTTCAATTTAGTTTTACACGAGACAGGTAAAATGGTATTTTCATACTTTTTAAATAATTAAGTTTTCTTTTTTTATTGAAAATTTGGTCAAAAGCCTTTATCGGCCACCTCGACTAAATCCCACGAAAATATATTCTCACCTCCACCCATCCCATACCCATTTTCTTTCCCATTTCTTCATCTATGTGGTTCGTTGTTGCTGCACTGAGGAACTATACCCTCCAACACTTTCCATTAAAAATCAATCAACTTCAAAATCCTGCAACTATGAAGAAAAAAAACACTTCAATCAGATGAATTGCCTAGTGTTTCACTAAGGCTATATTTGATAGCCCACCTTTTTCATGGAAAATGGAAACAAATATTCAATTCCACCATTAACTCTTGTTTGAGACAAAATTTGGCATGTAAAATTTTTTCCCACCCACACGCCTCTTTTCCGGCTTTCCAATGAATTCCTTTTCCCAACTTTTTGGTGGGAAAATGGAATTCCAACTTCTGACCGATTTTTTTTTTTTTTGCAATGGAAATAAATTTCATAACCAATTGTAAAAAAAAAAAATTTCACTTTAATTGACAATTTCCATGTAAAACAAAGTTAAACGAACACTAAACTTTTATGAAAAAAATAATTTTCTAGATTTTTTTTTTTTTTTTTATGGTGCCACGTGTCGCTACCAAATACGACTCGTAACAGTAACAAATTGTAAAAAAAAATTCACTTTAATGGACAATTTTCATGTAAAATAAAGCCAAACGTGAACAAAAAGATCCAAAATTTCAAAATTTTCCCGGGTGGAAAATTATACCAATCAAACACACTTAATTAACAATTCCCTACAAAACAAGTTCTAGGCAATTACTTTCTTTCCCTAGAATCCGTTTTCTTTCTACCCATTTTTCACCATTGCAATCAAACGAACCCTAAGAGAAAAATTCTGAAGAGGAGGAAAATGAACCAAATTTTTTCATAATACACAGAGAGGACTTCAATTTCTAAGCAAAAGAAACTCTAAACTTAAAATTGAACAAAAACTGTTACCCATAAGATAAGCTAAAGGCCGCGTGTGACACTAATTAGACAACGTGGCAGATTACCTGGGGGGGCCACTCCTTGTACAGCGGTGGACGACCTTGTTAAAAAGAGGCGAGCCCTTATCCCCATAGAACGAGACTGGACCAACCCCATTTTGGGTAGACCCCCATGTAGGAACCGATATTGACGAGTTTGTTGCAAGATCTTTAAACAGATCTTTAGGCGAATGATTGACAAGACAATTCACTGACATTAGGTCTGGACAAAACTCCCGAACCGAACTGAACTGAACCGAGCGATTTTTCATAAACTAAATAGCCGAACGTGTATCTGAATCGAAAACCAATGTGTTCGGTTTGGTTCTCGGTTCTAGACCAAGAATCGAAGAATCGAATCTAAATAATTTTTAAATTTTTTTATATTTTAAAAACAAATTAAATAATTAAATAATTTTGTAATTAATGCTTCAACCCCCAAGCAAAGTCCATGCCTAGATAGTCCAGCCCAACCCAATTTCTAAATTCAATTTTTTGTTTTAATTTTTTGACCCAATTATTGATTTCATTGTTAACCCAAAATCTAGGCCTTTTTAAGTTTGTATCATTCCCTTTCCAATTTCATTTGATATTTTCGATCATCTCCTTCCCGGTTGATGAAATTTAAATATTGTCAGTTGTATTGAAAGGGAAAAGATTTTATGTAAAAAACTTGCTATTTTTTATGTTCCTACTAGATGGAATTCAATTACGAATGAACATGTCATTAGTTGTGTTTATGTAGTATTGTTGTAAATGTTAAAAAAATTAATTATGGTACGGAATCGAACTGAACCCGAACTGTTCCATAATTATATTTGGACCCGACGGTTCCATTTATTAAATACCCAAAAAATTTGGTTCAGTTCGATTCACTAAACTAGAGCATGTCCAGCCCTAACTGACACCACCGCCTCTGCACACCTATACTGTCATATCCAAATTGCTAAGCTAGGACTTATGGATACGAAAATGGCTCTAGCATTTAATGTCTTGATTGATTAACGTATGCGACAAGAACGACCAGTCAACCTGATGAGGCCACGTGCCCTATCATCCGATGGGCCTCGTTTGTTTTGCTCAAGTATAAAACCTCACACTTAGTACTATTCAAGGGTAATGCAAGTTTAGACTATTAAGGCTATATTCTTGCTACATACATTTTCAGCTATCTGCTCCCAAGCCGACCCCCCCTTTTTTGATTGATTGAGGCTCACGTTCAAAGCTATCCCACACCCTAAATCATTCATCTAGTTGATTTGACCGTCGGAGAAGGCCACGTACAACCAACGGTTTTTCCAAGTGTGCCGTAACTCAACTTACGTGGACATGAGAGGTCTTGAGATTTGTTGGTCACATCATTAGTACATTTTTTTGGGTCAACAGATTGGCGCCGTCTGTAGAAAATTCGATACCATAACCATGAATATCCTTATGGTAAAAGCCATTTGAAGCAGAACCTGGAAGGAGGGCTAGGTCCTTGAAGAAAGGACCACCACAAAGAAAATGAGCAACAAAGATGCCTACCTTGAACTCAAAGTCAAACATTCGCTATGAGCTCCAGCCACCAAGGATCGCATGGTGGAAACAGGCAGCAAGAGGCCTCTGAAGAAGAGGTCCTTCGTACAAATGTGAACATACGTCCCCCCATTACCAACAAAGGCAATGTGGTACCACAGCACGCCTAGCTAGGAAAGTAGGAGAAATGGCTGTAAATATGAAAAACATGGCCCAACAGAACGTAGTCATACAGCAGTTGCTCATGTAAATACACCGACAAGCAGGATCCCAGGCGCCTCGGCATGGAATGTTTCCCCAAGAGGGTGAGGAGAATGACACAGCAGCATACTCTCAAATGCATGGCATAAATGACAGTCTAGCGGAGAGAGAGGTGGAAGTAGATAACTCTACCAACTATATTACAAGTCAACCCGGCGATAACATGCCGCATGAGGGAAACTTTCCACCAGAATATACTCAAGGGCACGAGCCTCAAAGGTCCAATAGTGTTTTCGATCGAATTGGACCTTCAAGGCCTAGAAATAGGTCCCATCAGCCACCCTCTATTCAAAGAGAACAAGAGCAATACCAAGAGTATGAATCCCAGGGGATACCACCTCCGCCTAGAAATAGGCAAGAAATGAGAGCCGAGGCGAACTTGAGAAATCAAACATGAACTTCACAACCCCCTCGTTATCAATAATTTTGATGGATCGTGCAGATTTTTTGAATTGGATGATGACGAATAAAGCTTGCCCTTCTCCCAATAGTTGAGAAGAGCCCCGATTCCAAGCCACTTCGTGCCCCCAAAGATACCCAAATATGAAGGTAAAAGTGACCTGGCAAAGCACTTCAACAACTATAAGACCCACGTCTCTACGAGGAGCCTCGTCAACACTAAAATGTAGAGCTTTTCATCTCACACTAATGGGGGCTGTAGAAATTTGGTACAGCTGCATCCCAGTTGGTAGCATCAGGAGTTGGCCAGACCTTAAAAAGGCCTTTCTAAACCAGTATTTGTCTAGTAAAGAAGAGGAAGCCCCCATCCAAAGGCTGCAAGACATGAAACAACATGCAAGTGAAACCTTGAAAAGCTACTTAACTCGCTTCACGGGCGAGATGAGCTATTGCGAACATGTTACGGATAGAGAAGCCCTTTCTGCTCTAAGAGAGGGCCTTAACATGAACACCTTATTCTGGAGAGACGTTCGGAACAAAAATCCCACTTTTTACGATGTCTTGGTAGAATGATGAGAAGCGAAATTGTTAATGAGGAATTGATCGATCACCGTAATAGAACCTCACTGGGACTCCCACAAGCTCAAAGAAAGAGAAGAGGCACTGTATCCCACTTGGTGGACCAGCAATGGACTCAAGCATGACATACAATAGCCCCTACCTCAGGCCAAGTGTTGGAGGTTGGACCCGAGGCTCAAAGGCAGCCAAACCCATCCAAAAGAAGAGAGAATGGGAAAAATAGGGAGCCTCGAGATAGGCAATACTGTACATATCATTGAACTAATAGCCACAGTACTGAGAATTGCTTATACATGCCGTATCATGGAGAACCAATTGGCCCCCATATTGAGGGTAGAAACGTCTGTCAATCAAAAAGAAATGTACCCCAGCCTAGGCATGAGAAAGAGCCTAGGTATAACGAGAAAATGCAGCACTGCAGGAACGAATCACCTCGGCAGGAGCACGAAGAAGACAAACACGGCAAGGGGGCAGAGGCACAGGAGAAAACCTCCAGCAAATGCTGATAACGCTCACACCAGAGAAATCGACACCATCATAGGTGGTCCACACATAGGGAGAGATTCCAAGAACGCCCTGAGAAACTATGCAAGATCAATAACACTGGTCTCGGATCTAGGAACACCCCAACAATCACTTTTTTCCTATTGGACACTGTGGGAGTTCATTACCCACACTGTGACGCACTGGTGGTACGAGCTGTCATCACTAGGAATGGACTGAGACGTATATTGGTGGACAATGGGAGTTCCGTTAACATCCTGTTCGGAACCACCTTCGACAAGATGATGGTGGACCACGAACTCACCCCATAACCGCTCCCTTATATGGCTTTACTAGTGATAGTATCATCCCCGGAGGGAGGATCACATTGGCAGTGGAAATCGGGAAACCCCCATTCAAGGCTCATCACTTCATGGAGTTCCTCGTTGTAGACCACCGATCCGCCACCACGGGGTATTGGGGCGACCCGCCTTAAAAGAACTCGAGGTTGTAACATCTATACACCATTTATGCATGAAGTTTCCTACCAAGGAAGGAGTTGCCACAGTGCGAGGGGATCAGATGGGATCAAGGGAATACTACCTTAGCTCCTTAAGGAAATTCGAGCCTTGCAGTGTTAATATGGATGCTGAAATGGTTGACGCACCTGAAGAAGGTCCTACCCCTAAACAAGGAGAAGACGTCAACATGATAGATGCCCCTGAAGAAGGGATCATTGAAGTGGATTTAGACCTCAGAGTCACAGAATCAAACTCACAGGCAACCCTGGTAAAAGAGCTTGAATCTTTCCCAATGAACTTACATGACCCCACGAGGGTATTACAAATAGGGAAGGAGCTCGAATCAGAAGAAAAAAAATAAGGCTTAAGGACTTCCTACTTAACAACTTGGATATATTTGCGTGGAAACATGAGGACATGGTGGGCATTGATCCTAGGGTCAGTTGCCACCGACTTAATGTGGACCCAAAGTTCACTCCTCACAGGCAAAAAAATAGAGCCTTGAACCCAAAGAGATACGTAGTCCTGAAAGAGGAGATACAAACACTCACATCTAATGGGTTAATCAGAGAGGCAGTATACCCAAAATGGATATCCAACCCCGTCTTGGTGAAGAAAGCCATTGGCAAATAGATAGTCTGCATAGACTTTTCCAACCTCAACCAAACTTGCCCAAAGGACAGTTTCCCGCTTTCAAGAATCGACCAACTAGTTGATTCTACTGCAAGCTACGAACTCTTGAGTTTTATGGAAGCATACTCAGATACAACTAGATCTCCATGAACCCAACAGACGAGGAAAACACCTCGTTCATCACTGATAGAGGCCTTTACTACTACAAAGTCATGTCGTTTGGTTTGAAAAATGCTGACGTAACCTATCAATGGCTAGTCAATAAAATGTTTTCCAACATCATAAGCAAAAAGATGGAGGTATACGTCGATGACATGCTCGTAAAGAGCCTCAGGTCTGCAGACCACATTGAACACTTGATGGCTACCTTCAAGATCCTGAGGGAATACCGAATGAAGCTGAATCCATTGAAATGCGCCTTTGGCATCGCTTCTGGAAGTTCTTGGGTTATATGGTTAACCAGTGAGGTATTGGGACGAACCCTGAGAAAATTAAGGCCTTGCTAGACATGAAATCTTCCAGCAAGCCCAAGAAAGTGCAATGTTTAACATGGTGCCTTGCAGCACTAAACCGTTTCATCTCCAAAGCTATAGATAGATGCCTCATTTCTTTAAAATCTTAAAATGGGAGAAAAAGTTCCAGTGGAATGAAGAATGTGAAGAGGCGTTCCAAGGGTTGAAGAAATACTTGGGTCAAGCCCCCATTCTCTCGAAGCCTAAGGAGGGAGAAGCATTGCTACTATATGTGGTCGTAAGTGCCGATGCTGTGAGTTCGGTGTTGGTAAGGGAAGAGGACGGCACTTAAATACCTGTCCACTACGTAAGCAAGACCCTTCTACCAGTCGAAACGCATTATACAGATATGAAAAAGCTTACTTTGTCCCTTATGATCGCTTCTAGGAAGTTGAGGCCATACTTTCAAGCCTATAGCATACGTATATTAACGAGCCTCCCCCTCAAACAAGTGCTCCAAATGCCAGATGTATCAGGGAGACTGATGAAATGGGCTGTAGAATTAAGCAAATTTGACATCTCATATCAACCAAGAACCTCAATGAAGGGGCAAGCAGTGGCGAATTTCATAGCAGAATTCACAGAGGCAACAAATATCAATGTAACGAGGGAACCGGTAGACCCCCCTCAGTCTGGAAATTGTTTGTTGACAGATCCGTCAGAGAAACGGGATCAGGGACTGGTGTACTGCTAGAAAGCTCAGAGGGTCACAAACTTAATTGTGCAGTGAGGTTTGGCTTTAAGACCTCCAACAACGCAGCTGAATATGAGGTGCTTTTAGCGGGCCTCAGATTGGCCAAAGAAATGCAGGTTAAGAACTTGGCAGTTCGCAGCGACTCCTAGCTGATTGTAAGCCAGGTTAGCAGCAGTTTTGGAGCCAAAGATAAAGGCATGGTAGCATACCTGAAGAAGGTTATAGACCTGATCCCATGCTTTGAAAATTTTTAGTTGACCCAAATCCCAAGAACGGGGAACATACATGCGGACGCCCTATCAAAATTGGCCAGCAGCAAAGACTCAGAATTGCTCAAAATTGTACTGGTTGAATACCTCCCCAGGCCCTCCACAGCCAAAGTAGAAGAGGTGATGTCGGTTGGAGGAACCCCACAATAGATGCAACCTATTATAACTTACATTAAAGATCACATCTTTCAGGAGAAGAGACCTACAAGCTCAAACGAAGGACCGCCCACTATGTCCTCCAAGACGAAGTACTTTACAAAAGGGGCTTCTCATCCCCTTTCCTACGGTGCACTGAAGGGGAGGAGGCGAATTACGTCCTACGAGAAATCTACGAAGAAATCTGTGGCAACCACACTGGGGGCCCAACATTGGCCCATAAAGTGCTAAGGTAAGGGTACTACTGGCCAATTTTGAAAAAGAATGCTATACAATTCGTGAAATGATGCGACAAGTGTCCACGCTTCTCCTCCGTTCAAAGATAGCCATCCCAAGAGTTGATTGTAGAATCTAGTCCCTAGCCATTCACCAAATGAGGGGTCGACCTAATAGAGTATATTCCAAAAGGAAAAGGGAGTGCGAACTATGCGATTGTCGCCATTGATTACTTCACCAAGTGGGTCGAGGCAGAACCGTTGGCTAAAATAACTGAAGCAAACACTTCTAAGTTCATTTGGAAAAACATCATATGCCGGTTCGAAATTCCCTACTCAATAGTTACAGACAACAGACGACAGTTCGACAACAAGAAGCTTAGATACCTATGTGACGAATTGGGTATCAAAAACCACTTTTCCTCCCCTCATCACCCCTAGGCAAATGGCCAGGTCGAGGCAGTCAACAAAACTATAAAGCACTTCTTGAAGAAGAAACTTGATGCATCGAAGGGGACGTGGATGGACGAGCTCCAGCATGTGTTGTGGGCAATTCGCACCACCAGTCGAATCGCTACATGAGAGACCCCCTTCTCCATGGCATATGGGGACAAAGCCATGAGCCAAGCTGAAGTGGGCATTCCTTCACCTCGCCGCCTGCAATTCAACGAAGTATCCAATGATGAGATAAGGAGATGGAAGCCGAGCTCGACTTCCTTAAAGAAAGTAGAGATGATTCACAAATAAATCTGGCATCTTATCAAAGGAAAATGGTAAGGTACTACAATACCAAGGTCAAGAAGAAATCATTCAGAAGAGGCGATTTTGTGCTCAGAAGGATCTTTCTGTCTTCTAAAGAGCCTGGCATTGGCACGTTGGGCCCGAACTGGGAAGGCTCCTACCGTATATCAGGTGACGTTAGGCCATGAACCTTCTTAATTGAGAACTTGGATGGAATGGTGCATCCCCACCCTTGGAATGTCGAACATCTAAGGATGTATTATCAGTCAAAGTCCCAATTATTGCTTATGTACCTCTTGTGAGTCATGCATGTACTTTTTCTTTTTTATTATGACAAGCTCATATGTTAAGTATGACAAACTCATACCCTCTTGATCAATTACAATGGTTACGACGAGCTCCCGCTACTTCTTCCAAACTAGCTATAGTGAATCCATGTGTCAAATCAGCTATCTATGTGACAAGCTCATGCATTCTCATTGCTTACCAAGTACAATTGTAGCGAGCCCATGAATTGTTAACTTATTGATTAAAAATGACAAGCTCATGCATTCTCATTGTTTACCAAGTANCTTATGCATTCTCATTGTTTACCAAGTACAATTGTGGCGAGCCCATGAATTGTTAACTTGCTGATTAAAACTGACAAGCTCATGCATTCTCATTGTTTATCAAATTCAATTATGGCAAGCCCATAAATTGACTTATGTGTGACGAGCTCGTGCGTTATGATTGTTTATTAAATTCAATTATGGCGAGCCCATAAATTAACTTATGTGTGACGAGCTCATGCGTTTTGATTGTTTATCAAATTCAATTAAGGTGACCCCATTAATTGTTAACTTACTGATTAAAAATGACAAGCTCATACTTTATGGTTGTTTAGTAAAGTGCAATTGTGGCGAGCCCATTAATTGTTAACTTACTGATAAAAAATGACGAGCTCATACATTATGGTTGTTTATTAGAGTAAAAATATGGCTAGCCCATAAACCTTAATCAAATTGATAGTTCAAATGGAAATTCGAAGTTCAAATTGAAAGCTAATAAAGATTCATCTATTCAAATCAATTCAAATTCATTACAAGGAAGGGGGAGGGCCATTACAAAAATATTACAAAAATATAGGCTTACTCTAAGAAACGGCAGCATCATTCTGCTGAGGTTCTTCTGAAGCATCTACTTCTTTCGCTGAATCTTCGACTCGTTGGTAGGAGTGGACGGCTTAACAGAAAGGAACTGTCCATTAATGACAGCCAAGTCCAATTGAGGATGCAGCTCGACAAGCCTCGTGAACACTTTATTGTAAGCTATTCCTCGCCAGCATATGCCAAGCCCATCGTACTCTATTGTTTCATGGAAATGAGCAACATATTCATTCACCGCTGCCGCTCCTGCCCCACTTAACTGCTGCTTCAAATCAGTAGCCTCAACGATCAACTCTTCGATTTTGGCCATTAACTCTTCATTTTCCTTGTTGGATATCTCCAAAGCTGACGAAGCTATTTTCTGCAAATTGTCAGAATTCTCCACCCGCTTCGTCAGAGCATTGATTTCGGCCTTGCAGAGGTGGGCTTCCTTTTCAGCTCATCATTTTCTTTGGAAAGTGCCTCCACCCTCGACTCAGCCTCAGTTTGCCTTACCTTGGAGGCCTCGACGCCTTAGCCTTAGCCTTATTCATTGCAGCTTCGGCGTCCGTAGCCTTCTGAAGGAACTCTTTATTGAGGCCCTGTAGCCACCTCATTTCCATTTGCACATTCAAGAAAAAACCTTGAGAACAGGCTCGCAGGGCGAGTCCGGCCTCCACCATATCCATCGCATCACAGGTCTCTGCATACGAGGAGTACTTATCAGTCCAGTATTTATGATGGACCTTCGTAGCCCTTGGACCTCAGCAGGGAGCATTTCCATCATTGGGGAGGCTATCTCATCAGCCCTCCCACCCAAAACGTTTTGGGCTTTTCCTTCCGATGGGGCATTCCTAACCTCCGTAACCCTTTTCCTCTTCACGAGGTTCGCCTCCTCCTCAGCGACCTCTTCCACATCAACAATTTTCACTGAAGAAATGGGCTCTACAACAATTGGACATCAAAACAACTCCCCAATAGTTGACTGGCATTTGGGAGGAGGGGGAGGCCTAGTATTCTTCTTCAACGCCAATTTTCTTTTTAGAGGTTTCTCAACTAAAGGCTCGGCGTCCTCTTTACCCCATTTCTCCTCTTTTTCCCCATTCTTCTCAGGGGAGGCGGCAGATTCACCTTAGACAGGTGGGTCAGCTCATCCTTTTGATGCTTATAAGCAGTAGAAGTGGAGCTCATGGGCTGTTTTTTCTTCGCCTCTCTAAGGCTTCTCATAAAAAGCATGTCAGGTTTGACATACTCCTTTTTATCGTGCTGACCTGCAAACCATAAAGATGAACGAGTAGGAGTTGTTTTACCCTTGGTAGTCATGAGCTGGTGCGTAACGAAGAGGTTTCGTTTGGCAACTGTGTTTTTGAAGTGCCTCTTCTCTGCAGGCAGCTCGTAAATGGCCCTTATAATGGCCCACTCCGAAGGTTCAAGTTTGAACCGATTAACTGCAGCTGCACAAAGCATACATCAGAAACAAAGAATCAAAAGTAATAGCATAAAGTAAACATTGCTGTGACTAGGGGTTAAACTTACTATACTCATGATACTGGGTCGGCACGGTTAACTTCAGGACCGCATCTCCCTCCATCGTCTGCCAACGACCCATAACACAAAACTAAGATGACTTCCACTTCTTGATAGAGGTTGGAGTCGCCAAAATAAAGGGAGAGTGCGAGCCCAGGGGTTAATGCAATACCACCCCTTGCAGTCGCTCCCCCTACTCGAGGCTCTGGGTTGGAAAAAGGTCTTGAAAAATATGGGAAGGCATATCCTCGTCAAGGGTGGCCTCCTTCCAAAGAAGGAAGGTCCCTGCTAATTGGCTCCCTACGTTGGGTACTAGTTGGGTAGGGGACAAATTATACTGCCTAAGGATAAATCTGAAGAAGGGGTGCAGGGGTAGCCTCATTCTCCCAGCTAGAATGGCCTCGATCACTGCCACACACCCCTCTCTAAGAAAGTAGGCCTTCTCCTCTGGGGTCGGTACGAACATTTCTATGTTATCTAGGATCCTATACCTCTCCCGAAAGGTCTCTAACTTACCCTCTTTTATATCAGTTGGCCACAAGGAAGCCCCCATCTAATGCTATAATCTATGGGGCCCTCTGGGATCCTCCATGCACTATGAGGGCCCCTTATTGCCTCCATGATCCCTTCGATAGGAATCATTGGAAGAATACCGGCCTCGGCACAAATTAACGCCATGTTCATCCCAGAAAACCCCTCAGACAAGTTCTTTTTCGAGGAAGAAGCCATCTAACTCATCAGATAAAGAAAATACCTCGATACTGATAAATACTTACACGAAATCTAAGACCCAAGATTCAGAATGCTGGGAAAACTAGATGGAATGGAGTTGATCGCCGAACAAAGTAGAAAAAATGCTAAGGAAAGTGGTAATATTTTCAACACTCAAGGTTTAAAAGTTTCGCAAAGTGAAGAAAATGGGAAAAAGTAGGTTTTCAGCCTTTTATACGCGTAGTGAATGATCCCCCACCGTTGGATCTTCCTCCACTTTAATCTGGGCCCTCCACCTGTAATCTCATCTGTCATGATAATACTAAAAGGCGCTTGCTAAAAATTCAAACCAAAGGCCCGGATGAAGTCGTGCTAAGTACACACCATAAACTTGCGTACGTCTTGCCAGATGTGAGGTATCATCATCATTGCGCATTAAATGCGCACGTAGCTTGAGCCTAGGAAATTGCCACACCACCCAGCTGTTTTAATTGGGAATCAACGTGGCCTTCAAATCATTATAGTACGTCACCTGGCAGGCTTCAAGGGCCTCGCCTAATACCTTTTAGCCTTATCACAAGCTTCAGCTTTTAAAGGGGCTTGGAGATGCTCAAGGGCCTCGTCTAACACCTTTTCAGCCTTATCATAGGTTTCAGCTCTTAAAGGGGCTCGGTAGATGCTCCAAGGGCCTCGCCTAACACCATTTCAGCCTTATCACATGCTTCAACTCTTAAAAGGGGCTTGATAGATGCTCCAAGGACCTCGCCTAACACCTTTTCAGTCTTATCACAGGCTTCAGCTCTTAAAAGGGCTCAGTAGATGCTCCAAGGGCCTCACCTAACACCTTTTCAGCCTTATCACATGCTTCAGCTATCAGCCCACCTTTTTACTCCTAGAACTTCACCGCGTATCCCTCAGCATCGTCGCAAGCTTTGACTAACAATCTTTTTTCTTTTTAGAATGGAAAATCCACACATTATATAAATAATCATATCTGAACTTAGGGGACTATTGTTACCCATAAGATAAGCTTAGACTAATTATATAAATAAAAATCGTGCGTGACACTAATTAGACTACGTGGCAGATTACCTGAGGGGGGGCCACACTTTGCACAGTGGTGGACGACCCTGTTAAAAAAAGGCGAGCCTTCTCTCCATAGAGCGAGACTGGACCGACCCGATTTTGGGTAGACCCCTATACAGGACCGATCCTGACAAGGCAGTTACAAGATCTTTAAACTGATCTTGTGGCGAATGATTGACAGGACAATTCATTGACACCGCCGCCTCTGCACACCTATACGGTCAAATACAAACTGTCAAGCTAGGACTTATGGATACAAAAATGGCTCTAGCATTTAATGCCTTGATTGATTGACGTTTACGACAAGAACGATCAGTCAACTTGATGAGGCCACGTTCCCTATCATCCGACGAACGTGGCCTCGTTTGTTTTGCTCAAGTATAAAGCTCACACTTAGTACCACTCAAGGGTAATGCAAGTTTAGACTATTAAGGCTATATTCTTGCTACATACATTTTTAGCTATCTACTCCCAAGCCCACACGTTCAAAACTATCTCATACCCTAAACCATTCATCTAGTTGACTTGATCGTTGGAGAAGGCCACGTGCAACCAACAGTTTGTCCAAGTGTGCCGAAACTCAGCTTACGTGGACGTGAGAGGTTTTGGGATTTGTTGGCCACATCATTAGTACATTTTTTGGGTCAAAAAAATCAAAAGCAGGTCTGTGAATGGCAGATCCCCGAATTAAAAAATAATAATCAAAGGCAGGTTTGGGACCATCCTAATAGACGACTGACATGAATTCTTATAATTCAACAGTTGATAGAAATGAAACGTATCGGGGTGCCAGCATTGACTAGCTTGGGATCTCTTAATCGCAGCCATTAGCGAGTTTGAAATCGACGGCTCATTGCAAGCTTCTTAGAAGACAGAAGGTGATTCACTTAGCTCGAAACCTCAAAACTGTAGGGGTGGAAAGTTGGAGGTGTGTCTATCACGAGAATAGGCCACACAGATAATCAAGTTAGGAAAAGTAAATGGAGCAAAGAGGCCATGTAAATAGGTGGTTTGCGACTAGAACCGCATCATTTGGGTTGTTTTGATCTTCGTCACCGTAGGTGGTGCCGGCAGTGGGTCGCGGTGGTGGTGCCAAATTTTCAGGGTTGGAGGTGGAGTCGGCGAAGTAGAGAAGTAGAGAGAGAGAGAGAAAGAGAGATAGTCTTTTATTTTTTATTTTTCTTTAAAAATATGTATTTTATATTAAAATGGTAATATTACTAGTTTGCCCTTCTAAAAATTGGTCAAAGTTTATTATTATAGTCAACTAACGATCAAATAGATTATTTTTATTTGAACTTGAGTTGCAAATATCTGAAAGGTTTTGGTACTCTAGTTGGTACAAATGAAAGGTTTGTGTCAAATCTGCAATAAAATGAAAGGTTTGGTACCGTGACTGCAATTCTTTCTAATTTTTATGATCGATTAAATTTTTTGATTTAATTAATGCTCCTAAGAAGTATATTATGTTACAATCTTTAATTTTCTCTAAGAAGTATATTAATGCTCCCAATTGTTGCTCTCGAAGAGCTTAATTTTACAATCTTTAATTTTCTCTAAGAATATGTAATATTATTAATTTTCTTAAATGTAACACAGATATGCAATGATGTTTATACTCCTGAAGTACTACTAAAAATATATTTATTTTAAACGAATATGGCATTTATGTTCTCGAAAAAACACAACCCATGTTATACAAAAATTTCAAGTGAATATGTTATTATTGCTCTTGAAGAAACATAAAATAATACATATTTGTATTCTTGAAGAATACGGTATTGTGTTCTTGAAGAAGTACAAATTTATACATATTAATATTATATTGCTCGTGAACAATCATAACTAAATTACTTATCAATATTCTAAAGAATATCATGTCGTTGCTCTTGAAGAAGTGTGACACTTTATTAACGCGATATTCTAGAGGATATTATGTTAATAATTTGGAAGAATATTTTGTTGTTATTGAAAAATCACAAATTTATGCACACCATGCGTCTACTAGGAATATTATATTATAGATTACAAAAGAGCATAAATATTATAAAACAATATTCTTGAAAACTATTTGTAGTTATTTTTTAAGAATTACATATTTATACTCTTCAATGTAAATCTTATGTTGATCCCAAAAAATTACAAAAGCTATTTCTAAATAAACAAAAGTTTTTTCATATTAATATTTCAGAAGAATATTGTGTTGATGCTCTAGGAGAGCCAATATTGCGTTATATGGGATATTTTATTTTTGGGGTACTTTTAAAATTGGCATGGTCAAAGTAATTTTCACTTTAAATTTTCAACGAATTGCATACTTTCACAATGACATTTTGAATTGTAAAAGACAAAAATGCGCTTAAATAAACAACTCAATTACAAAAAACCACTTTTATTTGAAAGACTATACTACCATTTTAGTTAACATGCAAAAACCCAACACTTCACAATTAAAATTTCAAAATCAACTAACTTTTCTTATTTGTTTATTCCAACACAGTTAAAAACTCTCTCATTTTTCAACATTTTATTATTTCAAATTATTTGTACTCTATTTTTTATTTGTTTAGCATTTTTATCCTATCGGATTTTCGCCAAACAATATTTTAGTGAGACAGTTGTTGTATAAATAGTCATTTAAGGTGGAGTGTGTAAATAAAATAGTATTATGATTATTATACCCTTACAACCCCAATTGTAGCGTAAAATATGGAACTTTGATTATCTATAAAATACACACAAATCTATTGACTTCTTTGTTATCTTCTATTTTCCATCTATTTTTTCACTCTTTAGACCAATTATAATATTCTAGAACGATGCTTTTTTATCATTTATTTCTTGATGATAAGGCCAGCAAATTTGGACCCGCCACTACATTGTTGAACTTTTTAAAGGTCTAGATCCTGCTTGCATCAATCACCAAAATTATGTATTTTGAAGAATTTAATTTATACGCGTTGTTGATGTCAAATTCAGTAAACGGTCTCTATATTTATTTGTTTACATTATTGTTCATGTTCCCACATAGTGAAGGTTGAAAGGTCATATAATAATAAAGGGTTAAATTCATCGATGGTCACTCAATCTTATACTTAGTATCACTATGGTCACACATTTAATTTTGTTTCACCATAGCACCCAACTTTATATTTAGTGTCACCATAGCTACTCCATTTGATTTTATTTCACCATGGCCACCCAATTTCATGTAACGTTTCTCCACATCCAACTAATTTCAGATAACATTTCACCATGACCAATCAATTTCTTTTCACTATTTTCACTAATTTTAAAATCCAACTTTTTACTTAGTATCACCATGGCCATTCAATTTGATTTTATTTCATCATGGTCATCCAATTTCATATAACGTTTCACCATGATCATCTAACTTCTTTTCACCATTTTCACTAATTTTAAAAGGGGTAAAACGGTAACTTTGTATTATATATATAAAATAAATTTAAAAAAACAAAAAAAAATTTAAAAGCATTTATTTTAAAATAAGTTTCTATTTTATTTAAAATAATTTTTTATTTTATTTTATTTTTCTAAGTAACTTTTTTTTAATAATTTCTTATTTTATTTTTTAAGTAACATTTTTTAAAAAAACTAAGTTTTTATTTTATTTTATTTTTTTAAGTAACGTTTTTTTCAAATAAGTTTTTATTTTAATTTTTTAAAATTTATTATATATATTCACCTTCTATTCATGCGTTTACCTCAAGATTT
>CAIGRT010065149.1:0-16060 GCA_903798405.1 Fraxinus platypoda | reverse complement strand
TTCAGGGTATTAGACCTAATTTTCCCTTGTTCAAATACGTTTGAAGGTAAGAAATTATTTTAAAATATTAATTGGTTTTGCTCAAATTTACTTTGACAGCGCTCCCACATTTTAAAATAGAGTTTTTTTTTATTTTTTGGTATAATCGAACCACAAGTACTACTATAGATGAAACTTGGAAGGGATAAGATCACCATGTATAGATCGTCGAGCTAGCAAAGAGAGATGACAAAAAGATGTTTAATGCACGAGGTATGCATCCCGACTTCAAACTAGGAAAAACTCCCAAGAGGCACCTTGTTTTGTCATTCATGGCACTCTCTTCGCCTCCGTTTGGCTTTAAATTTTTAGTAAATTTTGATAGAAGTTAATGAAATGTGTGATTGAAAAATTGATAAAATTTGTTAATCTTATGAGATGTGATTGAAAATGAGCTTCAAGAAATGAGAGCCAAACTTCGTATTAAAGCCTTCAATAAAAACAAACACTTTATTGTTAAATATCGCACAAGGCATATGCAACACTACTTCCAGAAATATATTGAGCAAACAAAAATAATTTTGTTAAAAATAAACACAAAAGATAACATAAGAAAAGAAAAGGAGAGAAGAATTCTCTCGATACATATATAAGTTGGGTTCTAGTTACAATAAGCTGTAAAAAGTAAAACAGGATTTTCATGCCGTAATAAGAGATACAAAGATACTCATTCTTGATGGGATTCAGTTAAGGATTGCTATCAGGAGAAAGTACAAGAATAATTGAGGAATAACTAAGCATGGGATAAAAATTGTTATCAAGAAAATGAGCATATTGCCTGATAGCCAGATCTTTCTCTGGGAGATCATCTGAGAGGAAGTCGAATGGTGCTGGCTTGCCAGTGTCCACCAAGGGCTCCCACCTGTAACCTGGGCGTTCGGGTAACGAAGTGGTGACAGGGACGTGGCTAGCATTAAAGGCGATGTATAATTCTCCCTTCAAAGAGTCGATCTGGCAATGTCCGTATCAACAAAAACAAATCAATTAATAAAATGATAAGCAAAAGGAAACATGATCAGGATTAAACCAGATAATTTCAGAAGAAGTCTCCTTACATAATGGAGAAGAAAAGAACTAAACTCAAATTAGCTAATGCAGAAGATCACCAAGCTATTGAGTTTAACAATAATTTATGTAATATATTTGGCAGTCAGTTGAGTTGATTTGAACTATCTCGATATATAAGTCAGCATTATGAATACTAGAATAATATTCTAGAAAATAATTAATGAGAAAAATACCAATGTAAATGCAACAAATCGGTTCGACTCAGACCAATCTGGCACTCCTGGCATATGACCATGCCATTGCAGTCGCTCTGCTGTTGGGAAGTCGTTTAAACCAAGTGATTCGCATTCACTGGAAAGTAAAGATCATGTGATTAGATCCTTCGAGGCTAAAAGCCCAAAAAGTTATCTAAATACGATGGGAAATGCTTACTGGCGGAACTTGGTCATGTGACAGCAAAAACTGAAGAAATCTGATGAAGACTCCTCCATTTTATCCCACCGGAAGTAGTTAATCTGCAGCCAATGCTTCAGTTACGCCCCTCTCAAAAATGGAAATGAAACCACGTGCAGTGTGGGGGTAGGGAGAGGAGTAATTATGATATTTAATGGTGTCGGGCATAGAGTATTACAAAGTTGTCATGGCAATACGTATTGTTGTTACCCCCTTTTGTATGACCATATTCATCACCCATGTAGATCATTGGAACACCCTGGTCATACAATGATAAAGAACATAAAGGAAGGAGAAAAAATACTAGATAATTCACTGGAAGAACATATAGGGCTGATGTGAAGAAGCATCTTAAATAATTTAATGATCAGTGTAACCAAAGTTGAATCGAGAAACAATAATATGCTTCTGTTTAGATTCCAATTATCTTTGCCTGTCACATCTACTAATCTCTCTTTGTAGTTGTCATGATAAAACCATCCACGTAAAAGTGTGACCATTATTTTATGTTTATATGATTTTCTAGCAAACCTCTTATGGTGCACACATTTAAGAAAAATCTGATAAAGACGTTTCCTCTCACTAAGCAAGTGAAAAAACTTAGGGAAAGGGAGGATACAGAGTCTTATACTGGAGCAATACATATTTGCAAGAGATTTACTCAGTATTGAGTCATTGAGCATATTTTTTTGCTACAGGCTAAAGAAAACTCATGTGCATTGGCAAACAGTAGGGCACATCATAGTCCAAGCCTAAGATTTTTATGTCAAATTGGGGGACAGAAGACAAAATAAACAGCTTCGACGAGTTTTAAAATAAGCAGATGCAAAACACTAGTGAAAAGAGTTTAAAGGTAAATCTTACTTGGGAAACCATGAGAGAGAGGAAGAAATTTCTCATTTGTCGTCTTCTCAATTTCTTCACAGAAGTACTGACAAATTCTCCCTCCTGTGCAACTTATAGAAGTATAAAAATGAGATATTTTTCTCCATGGGCTATCAAAGAAAATGAGCTGAGATTTAAAAATTAACTATCAAAGCTTGTCAAATTTAAAGTTCTCTATTTCAAATTCAGACCTTTAAGGTAAATCAAAATATTTTGCATGCAAACAAGCTTACACTTCAGATTATGTGAGCTCTAGAGTCACATCACTCTTTCAAGGACTGAATATTAAAAGAATTACAGAACTATGAGAAGCATATATAAATGTACAACTTTGATTTGGTTATTTAAGCTTACAAATGAAATTTGTTTCTAAATGGTATAAAGAAACAAAGATTCTGCAGAACTTTACTCCAACATATTGTCAAGGCTCAGGCTTACCTGACCACAATTCCAACTATTATTATGATTCTCCCCATCTTTGTTTTCTTCACCATTTGCCAAATTGTGCTTGGTATTATACGTCACCAAATCAGCCAAAGTAAAACCATCATGAGCGCATACAAAATTGATACTGTTCCAAGGTTTCCTTCCACCTTCCTGATTCAAATCAATAGTTAAAGATTTCAAAACAAGAAATAGACACAGAATATGCATACTCAAAATTTTAATATAAAAGAGATACATCACATTATAGCACTCCTAGTGATAACGAGAAATGAGTTGCATAACATCATGACTGCTCACATTCAACTACTGAGTAATTAAAATGGTCGAAGTACCTGATATAAATTAGGGCTTCCACAAAGACATTCAGCGAAAGCCCCGGAAAACCCATCGGTACCTTTGATGAACTGTCGTACAACATCACGATACTGCAAAAGGATTAAAATGCAAGGCTCAATTGAAGTTTTGAACATATCCAGGTAGATGGGAGAAAAAAGAAAATATACAGAGAGAGAGAGAGAGGACGCAAACTGAAAGATTATGGGGTAAGTTGGTTGAAGGACACAACTTTATCATTCAGCTTCTCAATCAAAATTAGACACTACAAAGATTTTGTTAAAATAGTGCATAGAATCATGGAAACCATAGATCATCAGCAAATAAATGAAATGCAAACATTTCTTTATCGAAAGTCTAATAAAATGGGACTTCTCAGGAAGTCTCATCTTACTACCAAAAGTAACATTGTGCCAGAATAAATGATGAAAAGCTTTATTATTTATTAATTAAATCGAATACAACAGAAACTAAATTATCTTGTATTGAAGAAACCACAAGAAGAAATACAACATGCATGTCTGTGGTTATAGACATAATGAACCGTTAATTTTTTAGAATTATAAGTTTTTCTAGAACCCTAGGAAAACGTTTTGCGACTGGCATATAAAGAAAACTATATAAGCTCAACTACGTTGTTTGAAGTTGGAATAATGCGGAAGTCTATTCTCATGATTAATCATGAAGGTGTAATGATGTTTCTTAAAAAAGAAAGCAGGTTGAAAGCAGATAACCAGGATGCTCATTTTTTTCAACTTCACAGACATATCTCTTTATAAGTCACTTCCCATATCTTCCAGTCATTAAAATACCTGAGATGATGATCAGAGACCATAATTAGCATTCAGACATACCTTCCCATTCCACTCAGACCATACACCCCAATGGGGAAACATGCCGACTTGATAGAGGCCTCCACAATCCCATGCTTCAGCTATAAGCTGTTTGAGCAAGCAACAAAGATGTATTAAGGATGAAAGACCATATATGTGCTAATACCAAATAATAAACCACTTAAGGATACATTGTATAACAAAATAAACCAAAACTGTGTAAGTGCTCGCATTGACAGGTAACTAAAGAAAATTGATAGGTAGTTGTTTCACCAAAGACTGTATGCCTGATGAAAAGGACATTGTTATCCTCCATTGCATTTATTTAGACGAAGGTTTGCTAAGCAACATTTAAATACCTAGCGATAGTCTTCTAACTCCTCAGACAGAGTCCTTTATTATCTATTATTAATGAAAAAATGGCATGCTAATTTCAAGTTGTTAAATGAGCATAAAATTAAACTAACTCACCTTCACTCCATGAAGTATTGGGTCATTGCTAATCATGTCGATCAATGGTGGGATACTGAGAGGAGATCCTGTCGTGAGTGTATCACCTTCAACAGCATTTCCATATACGTTTACTGCATCCCAGAGACTGGACACAGAAATATCCAAAGCAAAAGAATAAAGAATTAGTATCTAAAGACTAATCATATAGAATAAATCATTTAACCATTGACCTGCCACTCCTTGTCAAGATCGAAGCAAGATCAAAGCGGAATCCATCTACATGCATCTCTGTTACCCAGTATCTGTTGAAAATCAAGAACAGCATAACTAAGGATTAAATGTGGTAACAGGCAAGTCGTACAAACTATAAGAATGAGAATATGTTGCAGAAAACTTCTAATAGAATGGCAAAAACATACATTCCAAAAACTTTTCTTCTGGAGTAGAAGATAAAGAATAAGAAGCATATCCATCAACCTAATTAATTCAATTTTTGCAGTGTAATATTTCTATAAAGCACAAAGCCAAACTGCTGTTCCACTGTAATATTAATGCACAACTAATTGCGTCAAGATTGTGTAATAGCGAAAAACAACTTCCTGGATACACTGTTTCTAAAAGCACACAAGGCTTAAGCCTTGAGTTTCGCCTCTTTCAAGCTTTCATTAAGATCTTCATATCTTACTCAAATTCCATTTAGTCATTTACTAAGGTACAAGCCTTTAGGACATACGCCTCATGATCGCTGGGCTCTACGCTCCCTAGTCTTGCTTCTTCTAGAATTTGTTATTATTATTTTTTTAACCTCTGCCTTTTGAGTTGGCTTTTCATAACCTAAAACATTTTAAGGGCGTTCTTTTTCAGTTGAATAAAAGCAACCCAACCCTAAAAATTAGAAAGAAACGATTGACAATTAGAGAAGAGAACCAGTGAAGAGCTAGTCATGCCTACCCTCATAAAACTGTATGATAACCTCCCTCACCCCATCCCCACAAAGTGAAGTTGCAACTTCTCAAGGGCACTTGGCAGATCATCACGTCACATGTAACTTCCCTATTCTCTTTTATATTTTTCTTGATGTTGTCTCTGTTTTCGTTTTCTTTTATCTGTGTTTACTTTTCATTTAAACACAGATCAAACAAATTTCTTAAATTGTTAACTGATTCAATTGTTTCAGACTTTTAGTTCCAGTCATAGATTACTGGTCTTGTTATGTGATTACTGCTTTTTTATCCTATTTGTAATTGCAGGTTAGACTTGCAATTTTGTAGAAATGTTTTATTCTGGATTCTTTAGATGGTTTATGGTTTATTATAAGTAAAATTTTGAATTATTTTATTCATTTATGTTAAGGTTTGCACCTTAAAGCACCTTGAGGCTTACATCTCACTTCACAGACGCAAATTGCCTCAATACTGATTAACCTTTTAAATGCTGTCTGGTACCAGTTCTTCAAAAGCCTCAAGAGAACCATGAACTCGTTAAATCGATTATCTTCGTCAATATTGCAATGTACAGTATATAGACTAAGCTTGCACACAAGAAAAAACAAACAAAGAAACTGGTATTACATCTTGTTAAAAATAGCACCTTTAAAATGCTGTATCTTGTTAAATTCATTTTTTGCCATATGGAAAAAAAAATAATCTTAATAATAACTACAATTTTTTCAGTTATGTGATTTAGCCTCTATCTCCCAAAGATACATGTGAAGCAGAAACCAAAATAATAGAATATTCCTATGCAAAGAACAGTGGTGGTTACTGGTTACTCAATTGAAACAGAAAATGGGAAACTGATCATGACGTCTTGAGAAATACAAGTCCTGGTATCAGTATCAGTCAGTAGTATTCAGGGATGGAACAGTAATAAGGTTTTGTTCTCCATTAATCTCTCGTTAAAATAAAGGGAAACTAGAATGAGAACTTTTCCACTAATCTTTTGGTAAAATAAAGGGAAACTAGAATGAGAACTTGTTTAATTCCCAAAAGAAAAAATAAAACAAATAATAGTTTATTTAACAAAATTCAGAGGCTCGTTTAGCACTCAAATAGAAGGTTTCAATGACTGCAAATTAGGTACGACTGACAGTAAATCTACCTCAAGCATTCCAATATAAATTGGCGTACAATAGGATGATTGCAGTTGAAAGTGTTTCCACAACCTGAGTAATTGTAGAATTCTCCCTGTGACATGAATTATATGAGTTCCAGAAAGATTATGCTTTATAAAAATAATTAAATACGGTATCAAGAATTTTCTTAATTACGGCAGAAGTCAACATCCTTGCATTTAAGTTATTGAAACAAGCCAACTGGAAGACTGAAGAAACTTGACCAAATTGCTTTGTACTATGTGCCAATTCGTCATTGAACTAACTTACATATCAAAAAGTTATAAGTATAACCATAGATCTACTACAAATGAACACGTTCTAAAAGAGGTGTACTAATTCAGCCCATTGAGGAAAAGGAAAAATAAAATAAAAATCAGTATATTATTCTCAGCAAGTTTTGACATCCTCATTTTTTCTATTATTTGCTCAGTTCGGCAAGTAATTTGTTTATTGAAATGATCTGCACCAGCCTCTATTTATTATGAGCCATAGTGCGACATCATGGGGCAAGTGTCAGATATGAGTACATCATATGGAAATGAACCAGGGTTAAAATTCTAAACTTGATAGGTTACTGTATGTATTTGTGAGCACGAGGCAGTTCTTTTTTGAGAATCTCAATATGCCCACTCTTCTCAAATGGAAGCCATTACGCATTAGTTATCATCTGGAAAACTGGAACTCGTCAAAATGAATTAGAGAAACAAAAGATGTCCCACCTAATCCAACCATCCAGTTTTATTTACTAAAGAATTACCATGTATAAACACCAAAAAGTAAGAACAAAGCATTCTTCCCCTTGTATTGTTTTCCATCACACTTACATGAACAGCGAAGCTCCTCTACTTGGGAAGAGCTCACTTTTACATAGTTAATTTATTTTCTTATCATTGAAAAGTTACATGCATGTAGATAAAAATTATTAATTATCAAAAAGTCACCCTAGATGTTATCAGTATACAGAACTTAAAGGCCATGAAGAAAATGAATATTTGAGCAGAAGGTCTTTTCAAGAAGTAAGCACGGTACAAGTAATACATGTAGTTATACCTTAGGTGCAAGCATATAAAAGACACTATTGTCAACACCTCTAAATGAGAGTACAGGACCATTTTCATTTCCTTCAGCAGTGTGATTGAAAACGACATCCATAATCACCTGGTAAATCAAAATCAAGAAAAAAAAAGAAAAAACTCATCAAATATTTCAAAAGAAATTCTAGAGAATGTCGAAAGAAGTTCACCTCAATTCCTCGTTTATGTGCTTCTCTAACAAGATGCTTGAACTCCTTTACTGCACCAAGGCCATAATTACCAATCCCAGCAGATGAATATCTTGCCATTGGTGAAAAGAAACTGACAGTAGAATACCCCCAAAAGTTCATCCTGATAAAAGAAACAATATTCCAAAAAATTATGGTGGTTTCTTGTTAGCAATGATACCATCATAAACTTCTTAATGTGCATAAAGCCATTGATGTTTACTATGAATGATAAAAATGTATTTAAATCCACCAATACCCACTATCCAGTAAGAAAAGGTGTCGAGTAACATCAATAAATTTTCTATCATGAAGCAATGCATAAGCAATGAAATTGTAAAAATTTAGTATAATCCTTAGTGTAATGGACCGGAGAAGTTGCTAGCAATCTGTAAATTTAAAAAATTGTCTTTTAAAGAAAGGACAATTTGTAAGGATTATGAAGTTCAAAATTTTCAAAATTGATTAGATGTTAAAATTTCAACCAAACAGATAAATAGTTGAAATGAAAATTTCAACAGAATGAATCATGAAAAAGAAGATACAGTTAAGATTTACTAAAGAGAGATATTCATTTTGTGAATTTCACGTCTACTCGTAAGAAATTCCACCAAGTAAGCAGGTTTCTAGTCTAGTAGATTTTTCATATTAGTTGCAATAATGCGATATCCAATTTGTCATACTATAGGATCAAGATTGAGGCGTTTGCACGATTATTATTATTTTTTGATAAGTAATCATGTAATTTTATAGGCGTTTGCATGATTATACACTGTGTATCATGGGTTTAGAATGCCAAAACAGCTTCTATCCATGCTGTGGCAGAAGCCTTGTGCACTATTACTGCCCTTTTTCCACTAGCAACTTCGATTTGAAGTAACTGTTGATGCAAACGATACAATATTTAACCCCCATGTCAAAGATTTCATAGGTATCTTAAACTATATAAGTCATTTTAATGCGCAAAAGAAGTTCACGTCTCCCCAGATTTTTTTTTTAAATGATAAGATATTGTCATAGATATATATATATTGAAACTTGTGGACAGCTTCACATGCTAGCAGCACAAATCTATGTAGAAGAAGCAGGGACAACATAGATGAAGGAAGAAGCCATTCCATCATGCTTCATGTGATGAAAGGTAAAAATATTATAATAATGAACAACAAGGATGAAGGAAGAAACCATTCCATCAAAGAAAGCTTCTTCTGATGAAAGGTAAAAGATTTTAATAATATTTAATTGCATAAAGTACCAGTACAATCATTATGATGCAAAAACGAAAGCAACATCACAATGAAAAAAAATAAGAGCCTCTTTGAGCCCTATTAAAAGGTTAAGAATGTATTTTGGAATAGTAGATTGATGGAGAATGTGAGGTTAAAAAATAAGAAAAAGTTTTGAGTTTTCATGTGATATTATCTTATCTTATTGAAGAATGTGTGATTGAAAAAAAAAATAAAAGAGAAAAATGTATCTTGGAAAAAATGGGAATCAAACAAGGGCTAAATATAATACTCATGAGACTCGGACAATCTTAATCCTGAAGTTGAATCTTTATTCTGAAATTGACCATATATAATGGAATTCAGGCCATTGTATAATTCACTATAAGGTTCCAAAAGAAAAGGAAACGGAGGTGGAATTTACTTGTAGTCACCCAAGATAGAATTGTAGCTATAGTATTCCAGCTCATTGAATTCATGACATGGCATTAGTTCAATACAGTTGACACCAAGTTTCTGCAAGGAAGACAACAATGTAAGATGGCTGTCAAACCACAAATACTAAAGGAATAAATGAATAGGCAAATAAATATTACCTTGAATATACAAGAGTCACAAATTTTTAAACCATAAAGATAGTCAAATCTTACATGGCAAAAGAGCCATATGCATCTATTGTTAGAATAAATTGCATCTGTTAGAGCTTCCTGTGGTCTGTGGATATATACTGTACCTTCACAAGGACACGTCAGGTTCTCTGCTCCAACATTTCAATTATGCCAATTCAGACACCGCTCGTTTCCAGCTAATCTATTACCTTCATAAAACCATACTTTTCTGAAGATGCTTTAATTACATCTAGGAGTTCTAGGAATTTCATTTAATTGGTATGTCTGCTGGTTGCTGATCCCACAAAAGATAAGATAATGTTTTGTGAGCTGAGTTGAGTCTTTACCGATGATATATATATTGATGCGGACATCATGATTTATTTTATTGTTAATTTTTATTAATTACGTTTTATTATTATTGGGCTGGTTGTAGTGAGTTGGCCCAAACCCGTCACTGGTAGGTTATATTTTCACTATTTATTGGATATTTTTCATATTAGTTGGGACAGTTGATGATTTGATGAAAATTAAGATTAGCCGTTGCCACGTTTTATATATATATATAATTATTTATTTATTTTATTTTTATTATTATTATTTTTTAAGAGTCTTTACCAATGATATATCCATTTCCTATGCTTGGACTGGTGTAATCTTGGTTAGTTATGAACGGCCATTGCTTGAATCTGGAGGGTTTATCTCGTGTTATATTTCTTTTGGGAATAAAACTAAATGAAAGTGTTTGAAATTCAAAATCAATGCTGAGCAAAATTCTGTAAGCAACATTGGGTGTATTTCACATTTGCAATATTGCAGATAAGGTGTAACTTGAAACATTTCATACTACAAATGACATTAAACAGTAAATATCCAGATAACAAATTTAAACACGTGCTTGCTCCATGAAATTCAAGGGAAAAATGTATTTACCTTCAAGTGATCAAGTTTGTCTACCACACCAAGATAAGTACCAGGGAATTTTGCCTTGCTTGATTCATGTCTTGTATATCCACGAACATGCATTTCATAAATTATTAGATCTCTCTGTGGAAAATTCAGGGGCAAATCTCCTTCCCAGTCAAACTGTGAATAGAAAAATAACCTAAATATGATTGCAATGTAAGAGCAAAACCCATATCAATACATCTCCTTCAAATGTAAAACACATCTAAGTTATATTTAGGTCAAAATTGTCCAACGCTTCCGAATTCAGGCTTGGCAATCAAACACTGGTACTCAATTGAAATGATGGTNAATCAAACACTGGTACTCAATTGAAATGATGGTCGAGGACAGACACTGGAAAAGGAATCCAAAAAAGGGGGAAAAAGTTAAGATACATTCAGCCTCACCTATAAAATAATCGTTAAACAATAAAATTAATCTTAAAACAAAAAGGTTCTTTAAAAACTTGGTGATCAATTCAGGTGTACCTCAGGCGGCTGATGCCATTGTTTAGCCCAGCACAGCACAAGTGACGAAAAACATAACAAATGATTCTCAAAATGTATTGTTGACAATCAACAGCTAATGATTTCCTGGACCAATATCTTTTAGTCCCCAGCACCAAATGACAAAAACAAATTAGAGAGGGGGGGGGGGGGGNGGGGGGGGGGGGGGGGGGGGGGGGGGGGGGGGGGGGGGGGGGGGGGGGGGGGGGGGGGGGGGGGGGGGGGGGGGGGGGGGGGGGGGGGGGGGGGGTTCAATTGCACAAACCATGATCATGTAATCTAAATTTGGAAACCACACTATCCAATGTACTGCTTATTCAGGGTTAAGGAAGGGTAATCTTCATGTATATTTATAAACACAGACAATTACTAGTGCCACAATATTATCTTGGATAAATGAACAACAAATACAAAGTGAATGTGACAAAAAACGATGCAATAGAGATATTTCTCAAGTTTGAAAGAAGTCCCCAACATTGTTAGCAAACATAGCTCACAATCGATGTCACGCCCTAAGCCCATTGCACTCGTGCGAGAGAGAGGGTCTCAGCACTAACTGCTTGTGCCATGGAAGGTAAAGGCCAAAAATGTTTCACACAAGTTAACCTTGGCCCATGGTTAATCACTTATAAGTAAAGTTCCTTTTCTCTTCCCAGTTCCCACTATTGTGGGACAAACCCTGCTTGAGGTATGACAATGGAAACTCAGTGCATGTCAAAATACTTGATCCCAACATTTTAGCACACATTCTTTCATATTTTACATTTCCCAAGAACTTCTCTTTCTTCCAGTAAAACACACCTCTGATAATTTCGATCAATGCAGTTCATCAGATACCTCATCATTATCAGAAGGCACTGCACACGCCATCTGTGGCCAACAATCCTCCTCAGGTCCCAAAGTACCATATTCCCCTCTGCTTACAATGGACTGCATCAGAAATCAAAAATTGCTAAGTTATCATAGCTTATGCAATCATGATGAAATCCTCCTTTTAATAGCTTATACAATCATGATGAAGAAAATGAATAGCCTTTCTTGACATGGGTATGATATGAAAAGTCATAATGTTTCTTTCAAGTAGCCATAGCACGCTAACCTTAGCATAGGGATCAATCAATATTTGTGAAGAATCAAAGTAATGCCCTTCTTCTGGGGAGAACTCCCCATCAAATTTGTATCCATAAACCATATTTTCAAAGTCTCCTGTCAGAAACGCATGCCATACATCTCCAGTTTTATTGGTCAGGGGATTCAAAGAGATCTGTTCAGTCACTCTTTTCTGCAATACAATAACTAGGATCAAGAAATACACAATTAAAAGCAGATTAATCCAAAACATGAAACAGAACTGAACACTTTTACTAAGTTTTTTTTTCATTTGAACTCTTTTTTCTGAATATAAGGTAAGAACACTACTTTCTGGTCCTGCTAATATTCTTTTGTTTTGAACTTCTTTTTCAGTACAAGGTAAGAATATTTTCTTATCCACTATACTACTTGTTCACTGATTCTTCACATTAAATCTAATCAAAAGTTATCCAAATGAATTTAACTTGATTATAACAGCAACAATCTTAATGGCAGAAAACCAGAAAAAGTACAAAATTGCGGGCAAAACTTGCAGCAAAAAACTAATGACCTCGGATAAATCAGGGATATTGATCAAGCAAAGAGTAGCAGACGTTGCATTGCTGGAGGAAATAGCAAAATTAACACCGCCATCTCTCGGCGTGGCACCGAAGGGCATCGGATGACCGGAAAACACCTCGAAACGACGCCGCTTAATCGGAGGTTTCTCGACAACCACTGCAGTCTCAGCATCGCCTCTATCGGTAGCATCATTCACAATTAACAAAGAATTGGGCTTTTTTACGGAATTTTCAAAAGATTTTTGTGAAGCTCCAAAATTTATTTTGCTTTTCCCAAAATGGAAAGAACATGTTGGAGAGAGTTTGGGCGTGCAACTTGAGAGTGAAGAACAATGAATTAACTCCATTTTGATAACCTAATGCGAATTTAAGGAATCAAAAACCTCTTACACATAAATCTTAGATGGTAGATTCGAGATTGTGAGTGTGTAAAGTCGGGACTCGGGAGTAGCAAAGGGGGGGAGAGTGAGTGATGTGGAGTATGTGGTAGTGTTGTATCTTTAAAGTGTCAATTTGTTAAGTTACTATTTTATTAATTTGAGTAATTTTTAAATTAATTTAATTATTTTGAGTAATTTTTAAATTAATTTTGATTAAGTATTATTTTGGACTTGAAAAGAAAATCTTGCCCAAGCGAAAGTCTTAAAATCTTCCCTCGATCAGGCTAGATCAAACCAGCCCCCTTTTTCACAACATATTTCGTTTTAGAAATTTTCGTAACTTTATACCACAAAAAATATGAATGTTTTTAGGACCAAAACTTCATCAGAGTACAATTCAATTTTAAGCCTCCGTAATCTTAAGACAAGTGAAATATATCATTCAACTACTTGAACTACCCAATATATACAATGACATACCTTTAATTTGTTGTTCAAAACTCGAGTATTAAACAACAAAACCCAAGCATTAAACAACAAACTTATGATTAGACTTGGTAACCCGCATGGTGATGACTGAAGAGGAGCTAGGCGTCAAGGTGATCGACGTGAAAAAAGGAAACAAATATCTTACGATTTAGTAGGCTTTGTCACTCGAATGAAGAAGATTCTTGTACCACATAATGACACGAGCTGGTGTCAGCTGACATATAGTCGCGTCAACATGTCTTGCATATAACTCTATACATGAACCCCCTCCCTCAAAAAAGGATGTCTCCATCAAACCCACAAATTTTCTCTCGTAAGAGAAACTTACATCATCGGAGTAATCTATATTGCTTGGAATATCATCGATGTTCTTTGCGGAAAATACGATCGTCGTCGTAAATCTCTTGATTCACCACCACTAAAATCAATCTATTTATCAAAGGCTTAAACGGTGAGACTTGAGATAATTAAAAAAAAAAATAAAAAAAAATCAGCATGTCTCAACTCGTTATAGTTTTTTATCGAAGTTTTAACACACGTGTATTTTTTTAATAAATAATTCATATTGAAACTTTAGTATATGTTTTGATTCACTCATCTATAATCTTGTATAAGAAGATAAATTTATTTATCAACTTTTAGTCTACATGCGCATAATTTGTAATAAATAGCCATGACAAAACTTGAACATATACAAAACTTTGTCTGCTCGAGTATTATATTGTCTCCACTCATCTAGAAGATTACACGAGAAGATAATTTTGGTAATTTAAATTAATTTGAACAATTTTCAACGCAACATCAATTAAGGACCCTTATACTTTATTATGTATAGGTGGGAAAATAATAGTGGGACAAGAGAATTATTATTTATTAATTTAAGTTTGTACATATATGTAATATCGAGAATCAATTTTTGGACGATTCCAATCCTACTATAATTTAATTATTTCGATTATGTCTTACTTTTCCTTTTTCAATATATATTTAATTTATCTAACCATTTAGCTACCATCAATATATGTACATTTGACAGATTCATTTTACATTTGTGCTTTCATTAATGTATAAATTTCATATTATTAATTTTCAATTAATTAGCATTCACATTCTCCAATCAAAATAATATTATATGCAAATTCAAATTTTTCCCTTATTTTTTAACCACGCATTTTTTTAATCAAAATATTATTCCAAAATGCATTATTTTCAAAAAAAGGAGGCTCAAACATGCTATTAATTAATATTCATCTTCATTTATTTTTCGGTACATAATCATTCGATGGGCTGATGGGAAAATCACAATTTGTTAAAACTTGTAGTTTCATCTTAAAAGGTCAACCTTATTAAAAGATATAAACCAAATTTTTATAAGCTGGTCTATATTTTTCAGCTTTACTTAATGTGAGATTTTATCATTTAACATGTCTCACAAGATGGTGGCTCGTTTGAGCAACCCAATCTTGAAATCCATGTTCTCATTTTTTGAATCTTGATCGGATGGAATTGCTCGTTAGAGCATAATGAACTCTAATATCATATTAAGATTTTTTATTCCATTTTAAAAGATCAATTTTATTGAGAAAAATAGCATAAACCTTTATACGCTGGTTTATATTTTTATTTTTATTCGATGTATGATTTTATTCCTTAACACAGTCCTACTCCTTAATTAGACTGATAGCATCAAACATAGTCAAGTTCATTCAACTTGTCTCCTTCAAACGCAATAATTGAAACAGTGGGTACTTGTCCTTCCTATTTGACCTCTCTATACAGTTGGGAGCTTGGGACACTATAATGGTTGATGTTTATGGAAAAAGAGAAGACAGTTTCATTTTGGGGTACAATGGGGGTTGTGGAGTGGATTGGATTGCGCAAGGCTACTGCTGCGCAAGGCTTTGCATCAAATATACGTTGGTAGAATAAAGAACGGTTCATTCGAGCATAATGGCTTCATTATGAAACACTTTTCTAAACTTGATCTATATATGCTCTCCTCAAAAAGCTAGTTTATGGGATCGTGGTTCATTAATATTCTATCTATACCCTACAACGAGGTCTATTTCGATATGGTTTCATTGCAAACGCTACATTGTTTAAAGAGTAGAAAACGTCAAAAAATAAGGTGAAATAAAATGCTTTGAGTAATGTTCTAAACACTGCAATACGTGACAGCACATAGTAGGTCAAATTAAATAAATCCATTAAGTTATTGTTTATTTATTTAATTAAAATTATATTCTCAATCATAGATTTTTAAATTATTAGTCTTATCCATTAAGTTGACTACAAAAGGCCTGCTGGTACAAACTTGCAATGATCATCATCAAAGAATAATTACAAGTATTTAAATCAATCAATATATTCTATATATTAAAAGTGGTTATGTAATGGAATTTCTTATTTTTAACGGAAAAACT
>CAIGRT010065145.1:0-16029 GCA_903798405.1 Fraxinus platypoda | reverse complement strand
TGTCAAAGAATCCTGTTCTACATGGAAGGAGCAAGCATATTGATGTGAGATTCCATTTTCTACGTGACTTATGCAAGAATGGTGTTATTGAGTTGGTGTTCTGTAAGAGTGAAGATCAAACTGCAGATTTGTTAACCAAGCCCCTCAAGCCTCCTGTCTTCATGGAGCTTAGAAGAATGCTTGGAGTATGCTCTTCCAAGGATATTGTTTCAAAGGAAGCTTAGTATTGCTGTTGAATTGTTGAAGTTGGTTGTTCTAAACTGATTTCTGAAGATCTCAGTTTAAGGAAGAGTGTTAGATATTTATTTAACATATTATTCACTTATTTACTTGGAAGCTTTATTATTTGTTTTTGGCAGTTTGTAGGTTGACCGAGTCCATAGTCATTTGTTTAGTGGTAACTAGAAAGTGGTTTTTTCTTTGCCTAGTTTATAGGAGTTGATGTTAGTGGTCAAATGTGGTAGACTTTGTTGTTTTTTCTCTCTACATGTACTGCCTATTTATAGGCTATTACTTTATTCAATAAAATGCTGAGAGCTTCACAAACAGAATACGCTTCATTTTCTTTACTTTGTAACAAAAATCTCATCCGCATCTCTAACCCTCGTAAAAGAATCAATCCACGTCTTATCACTATACTACTGAATAAATCTTTCGAAGTATATTTTTTAAAACTTCGGAGATCTACAAAAGGTGTAACAAATTTGATCAATGGGACTTCAAACTCAAGAGTGAATATTTATACGGTGTAATGATCAAAATTTAACATTTTTTCTTCCATAATATGGAATACTGTTCAATCATCTCTACCAAAGATACATTGAGAGTCAAGGTCATTTTGGTACAACAAAATAAAATTCACAGCCCAAGTTTCTTTGGTCTCAAATAAGTAGAAGACCCTTGTTTTAATCCAGGCATCGAAACTTGTTGCTGTTCCTTGGCCCTCTTTTTCTTCTCCCTCTCCTTAGTTTCCCTCTCTTTATCCTCTTGCACTTTCCTCAAGCTCTCCATCTCTTCTTCCATGGCTGTTTTCTCTTGCTTCTGTTTCTTCTTATGCTCCGACATTGAAGTATCCGACTCCTTTACCGAGAAAAACATGGGTCCCAGCTCGGCCAGCCATTGAGGCTCGACTGAAGTTGCACATTGCATGTACTCTTTTGTCGTCAAGATTAGCTCGTGATAAACTACGTAATCTGGAGTATAACCCAAACCATAAAGAGCACTGCTTGGATGCAAGTGGCATGGCATTCCATTCCTGCAGTTCACATACTCCCCGACTCCCTTGAGTCGTGCTGCGTTATGGAAGTACGCGGAACATATGGCTTTTCTCACAACGTCCCAATCAGGTCCACAAGATGTGAGTGGTATCTTCAGTGTCTTGAGAATATCTAATAACTGGGATCTTACCTCCCTAGCCTTGCGCAAGCCCTTGACATGAAGAAAATGGTCGTTACACCAGTCGCCTCTATATTGATTAGCCTTCCATTGCTGGTACAAATTAAGAAGTGTGAGGTGGTCAGACTCCGGCACAAAAAATTTCTCCCGTGCAGCATCACTCTCCTCCACCCGATCCTTGGGTCGGAAAAATACAGATGGTACTGAAAGCATCGACACAACTGTCAACACCTCGTTAATGCATCCTAGCTGCTCACCCATCAAAAGCATCTTGGCAAGGGGAGGATCAAGCGGAAACTCAACCATTTTCCAACCAAGATCTGTTAAATTCCCAACATTATTCAGAGCACCCAAAACCCACAACTGGTACATTGAATTAAGGATGTTTTCCTGAGGAGGAGGGTCCATAAAATCAAAATCCAACAAGTTGTCAATCTTTAAAGACTTCAGCAACAAAACCACATTGCCAAGGTTGGTTCTCTGGATCTCTGGCACAGGACTTTGCAGCATTTCATTTAGGTATGCGCTCTCTGTATATAGTCGATAGCAAGTTCCAGGCCCAGTTCTTCCAGCACGTCCAGCCCGCTGGTCAGCTGCAGCTCGACTGACAGGAAACACTTGGAGAGCATCCATACCCATACGCGGGTTATACACTTTTATTTTACCATAACCCGTGTCAATGACATAGAAGATCCCGTCTACAGTCAAAGACGTCTCAGCAATATTTGTAGAAACAATACACTTGCGAGCTCCATCTTCAGCTTTCTGAAATATCTTTGCTTGCAAGTCAGCAGGCAGCTGAGAGTATATGGGAAGAATTAACAGCTTAGGAACTTGCTTGTTCGAGGATTCAAGAGATTCCATGCGTTGAGCAAGAGCATAACAAGTTGCCTCAATCTCGTCTTGCCCAGTCATGAAGATGAGTATATCACCTGGATCACTTGTAATGTGGATCGTCATAGCCTGTTTTACAGCACCTTCCACATAATCCTCGCAAGGTGTTTTACTGTACAAAGTTTTAACTGGAAAAGTTCTTCCGGGAATGTGAAATATTGGTACACTGCACAGAAATTAGTAGAGGAAATTTGCTAAGAAGGACCAAGTTGGTGAAAAAATGAAAATAACCTCACTAGTTTTCCTTTTGGTTGATATACCAAAAACACCCTCATCACCTTCCTCTCATCTTCTTCCTCAATCCCAACCCTGCAGCATCCTTCCAAGCAGCTCCACATTAGATGCTTTGGAATCTCTCGAGTAGCCTGGGGGATGGGGAACGCGAGAGGGGTGGTTGAAGCAGATGGGAAAGGGGGATTGGTGCATAGGGAAATGGAGAAAGGGTGACTGGTGGTGAAGGTAATTTTTAATAAGATTAAATTAGCCATTACATGTGGTAGACGTTTAAGAAAAATTAAAACTTAACATTTGTCACTTTGTCCATTACAGATGACTATTTTGAAAATTTTGCCTCAAGCAAAGAGTTCACAGTATAAAGGAGAAAAAGAATATGCAAACCAGACTTTCTAGACGAGTTGTCCAAAACAAATAGAAGAGGGCTATTTTGAAAAATTTGCACTGGTAAGGAATTTAATCAAAGGGCAAAAAGAAGATTCAAACCAAATTTTCCTAGACAATGTTGTTAAAAATAAAGATGATTACCTTCCAAAAAAATTTGAGAATTTCTGAGCATTTAGAGTGGCAGATGTTACAATCAGCTTAAAATCACGGCGTCTGGCCACGACTTTCTTGAGGATCCCAAATAGCACATCAGTACTTAGTGATCTTTCATGTGCTTCATCCATTACAACAACACTAAAAGACAAAAGATACAAAAGGTGAAATATTTCGTACAAGTTACCTCAATGATATTTAAATTATAATATCAAATTATTTACAAAATTCATACCAATATTTCTCAAGATCAGAATCTTTTAACGTCTCCATTTGAAGCACACCATCAGTCATGTACTGCAAAATATTATATATATAAAATAAAATAAAAAATTGCTTTTTTAATTATGCGTGAAATGCAATTTCACTTATGATCATTACAAGAATGCCAAGGGCCATCAACATAATCCTCTTTAAGAAGGTGGAAAAAACAGACATGTCATTACCTTTATCACCGTGTTTGGACCAGTCACATCCTCAAATCGGATTGCATATCCAACTTTATCACCAAGCTCAGTTTCCATTTCTTCACTTACTCTTTTAGCAACACTCATGGCCGCTACACGCCTCGGTTGAGTGCAACCAACAACGCCATTGGTTGTGTAGCCATCTTCATGCAAGTACTGCCAATATTTACACATCAGGGAACTGATGACTTCATAATTATTTTGAGATATTATTTTATAAAAATAAAAAATAATTGGTAAAAATAGTAAATTAAAGTAACCATTTTATGAAAACTTCAGTTTAATAGTGAACCAAAAAATTGTGAGTCAATATATATGCATAAATGTCTGATTGCAATTGTAAATACAACTGAAATAACCTGGGTCAGTTGTGTTGTCTTTCCAGAACCAGTTTCTCCAACCACCACCACAACCTGATTTTCACGGACCACCTTCATAGATGAAAGACACCACCAAATTAAGGATAAAAAAGGAGCCAAAATTAAGGATTTTAAGTTCTTTTCAATGGGCTTGTGAAAAACCTGCAGCAACTCCTCTCGAACAGAAAATATGGGCAAATACTGTCGTTGTTGTGCTAGTGTTTTTGATTTTGCAAAATCGCTCACTGGTTCACCCTTCTTCAAATGCTGTGCAAATTTGGCCTCTTCCTTGAAATCAACTTCACCTTCTTCACCTACTACAGCAGTATCAGCGTCAATCTGGCAATTAATATGCAAAAGCTTTAGATACGTGTCTTTCCAATACAAAGATGTTAGCCTAATGTCTTCAGCATACCTGTTCTGCAGTCTTCTCAACACCAAGGATATCACCTAGTTTCGAGCCAGCAAGCTCCCAAAATCGTTGCCGTGACTTGTTCATGCTCTGCTTCTCGTGAATTTCTCGTACAAGAGTCGATCCTTTGCGTGATATAATAGCCATATCTGATGTAGGGTCTTTTATTGGCATAATTGGCTCAGCTTGTTTCGTGAAAACAATCCCCCCATCGAGAAATGGGGGCTTTGTATCTGATTCACAAACAAAACTAGGAACTTCACTTCTTAGTCATGCATAACATGATAATACATAAGATATGGTGAAGAAATTTCTTACCATGAACTAGGAGAATAACCTTCCTTTCATCCTCATCGTCAAATTCTATTTGAACCTCTGTTCCTCTTACAGCTCCAGATCTAAGAAGTTGGCGGTCTTCCCACTGGGCATTATCTGCAGTGATCTGTGATAATTTTTTGCTCTGAGCGAGAGTCATCTTGCTCCCATCTCTCCGGACCTGTGATAAAGTGAAGAAATCAATGGATGACTGAAAGAATCACATTACTAAGGTAAAAAACTTGAAAACCCCAACAAGGACAGGAGAATTATAATTATTGGACTCAAACAACATTTTGCTAAATGTTTTGGCAGTTAACATATCACACAAATCCCATTAAACATTCAAATAGAAGTGCACAATAGCATTATCAGTCACTGTCTTCCAAATATAAACGTGATGAGATTAAAAAAAAAAAAAGTACCCATACACATGGATCATCAAATTCCCTAATTTCTCTCGCCATATGGATCAACAAACAGGAAGTAAAGGCTATAACTTGAAATGACCTAATCATCAATAGGGACCATGGGTATTATACAAATTTGAGACACTAAAATACTCAAAAGCAGTCTCTACACACCAGCTTTTATAGATTGATCCCTTGCTGCTATCAAAAGCAGAATATGAATCAATGTAGTCAAACAACCCAGGCAGCATTCACAAGCTTATCATTATTATAATTAAACCATAGTATTTATTTTAGATTCGATGAACATTGATTATAATAAATATATTTTCAAAATATTTTCAGGGAAAAATTTCATTGAGAATATGTTATTCCTGATTTCTTAGGAGTTATGATTGTTGAGTAATTTCTGAAGACCAAAATAGAAAACAAAAAATATTACATCTTGAACTTTATTAGGAAACAACCAAGTTATAAGTTACTAAACTTTCAAGTCACTTTACTAGGCAACTCTTATTCTACTATTTCTTGGGTTGGGGGGATGATCAAATTGTAGCAGTAAAATAGCAAGGGTCGAACATCATGAGGCATGCACCCTAATTGCACAGTAACCACATTCTAAATGAAGGGAGAAGAACTAAGGATGATACTGGGGGAAGGCCGAATTAAAGTCTCAACCAGTCTGCCCATTACATCACCTGAATTACTAGTGTAACCATATAAATCATAAAGTCGACCGACAAGCTTCCTTGCTGTTGCTTTTGGACCAAGTTAAATGCCTATTTCGTATTGCTGGATTACTCCCATATTTAACCAGGAAGTATCACAACTCCCCCCTTCCCAACCCCCTGCAATCTAGCTATTGCAACTGTGACAGAAAAATGCAGCAGATGTGGATTCTATGGGCCAGAATCTCCAAAATGACCAGCAGGATATACTGAATACCATGATCTACTACTGATGAAGTTATCTCATTGTACGCTAGAAGCCATGAAGAAGACAACAATTCTGTGGTCTAGAATCCCCCAAAAAAAAAAAAAAAACCAGGAAACACGCTAAAACACGATGGACTACTAATGATATTGTTATCTTGTCATGTGCTACAAGACGATAAAGGTTTTTTTTCCCCTTTGAAGTGCTAAAGTTTCTCTACTTAAGATTTTAAAAATCCAAGATTATCAACAAGCTGATTGTAGGAAGTTCCCCAGTTCAAAAGAACGGAACAATAATGAGCATATGACAAGTAAACCTCATACCAATCTTTTGGCCAGCTCTGCCTCTTTCTTCTGGAAAGAGGCCTCATCACCAAGGAAAATTGAGGAGCTATCTGCATCAAAGGTGCTACCTTCTTCTCTATCGTACCTATACAATCACAATTACAGTTCACTTATTTACAAGAACAATCCAACCGATTCATTATATTTTTTTTAACCTATATGATACCAACATGAAGAAGTATTTAGGAACTCAAAACAGCATGGGCACTGAGAATGAAAATCCAGTACTGGAAATCGAAAACATGAATTGGAGTTGACTCCAACAATGATCTTACAGGTATTGAAAAAGAAGCTTCTTGGACTTCTTTGCATGCTTTTAAATATGAATAATGTACACTACCTTTTTCCTTCTTCACTTCTCCATTTTTAACATAATATAAAATTTAGTGTGGTATAACTTAAAAAACGAAAAAAAAAAAAGTTAACAGTGTATACATTCGAGCAATCAACCATCTAGACTAGATTGAATAACACCACTTCAAAAATAGTTTATATTTTCAGTTTTCTACAAGACTTGGTCTTTCTGTTTCTCTCATGTTTGATGCAATATTAATCTATATGCAGTCGTACAATGTACACAAATAATCATCATAACCAATATCCATGTTCTTGCACAGTACTAACCAAAAAAATAAAAATAAAAAGTCAGGTGAAATCACCATGCACGGTCAGAAATGTACTCCATCTCTAAACGCATACTTTCAGTGATCCCTTGATTCTGGTCTTTTGATATGTAATCTGGGCCATCTTCTCTGTCCTATAACCATAAAAGAAGAAAACAAAAAAGAGAGAAGAACACCACTAGTCAGTTTAAGTAGAAAGCATAGGTGAGCATAATTTTGAGGAAGATTTTTCCAATAGAGGTTAGAAATAGAAGTAAAAACGAAATGAGAAATTGAATACCTCTGATGATGACAACTTATCCCCAGAAAAGGTAGCATGATTTAACATCCCACCATATCGGGAACTTGAAGATCTAACTGATGCCCGAATTGGAGTTGGGGAAGGAGTGATGTTATCCCAAGGAGATGCAGCACCTCCTGAGCACATTCAACTTTCTGGTTAATCATGTCTAAAAAGTTTGCCTAAAAATCCATACAAAATAATTTCAAATTCAAGATATGAAGCTTAAAAGACGTTTTCATGAAGTACATGGCATACCATCAAAATTAGGGGTGCGGCCTCCCAACCATGGGGAAACAAGTTGTGCATCTGGGGAGGCTCCAATAAGCATAGGAGAAGGAGAAGGTGAAGGCGAAGGCTCATGGTATCTGCTGCTAGAAACACGACCATCACGTCTTGGGGTATCTTCCCACTCCCATCGCCCATCATCCCAGTTTGATCTACCTGGGGTGTAGGCAAAGTTTCAATATGATTACAATATGCATTGCAACAAAGAAAAATCAGCAGGAATCTGGAAAGCAAAACCACTCTTCTTCTATGCAAGAACACAAAAACAACACAGACATTGCAACAATTATTTGATAGAATTTTGAATTGTAACTTTTATTTTCAGCGAAATTCCACTAAAAGGAGTAAACAACAAAAGAACTTTACAAAGAAAATATAAAACATACCAGGTGTCCTAGAACTATCATATCTACTCCTTTTTCTTTCATAGTCTACACTGCGCTCCTTCTCATAACCACGTGATGATTCTCTAGGAGTCCGCTCTTCCCTGTAAGTTCCACTTCTCCTTGTTTCCCTTCTTGAACTTCTGTAGTCTTCCTTATATTTGCTTCTACTCCTATAATGGTCAGTATTGTCAGAACTAGGACTCCTTGATCTTGAGATTACAGTAGATGTTCTTGGAACCTGAAATTACATGAGACAATTAATTACCGAAACTGCACACCTTAGGAATTACTCATGCATATGATCAAATTACTGCCAATCCCATGGGACAAATTTTCCACGGGTTTGAAAATTTCATTAACTTTAGCCAGAAAATTTAAAGCTACGTACAAGGATCTAATTTGCTTGCATAGACATCTAAAACAGATTAACGGAAAATTACAATCGCTTGTCTTGAGCCAATTCATAAACAAGACAAGAAATAGTAATAAAGTTACCGTTCCAAATGCTTATAACTTATCACAACAACATGAAGGAACATGCTAGGGAAGTCCACAAGGAAATTACTAGTACCTGCATATGCGTATCCTTTTGATGCTGCAGGATTGGGTCTTTCGTTTTGGGTTTGTTGATTACAGCACTCTCTGTAAATGCATCGAAGATATCATCAAAAAGAGAAGTAAATCACAATGGTAAAAAACATTACTCTTAAGCATATAACTCTACCATGTGGTGACTAGCTCAAACTCATTTAATTTTGAATTCCATTTATGTGTTGAGATCTATATGCCTATACAAGCATATGCTGTCAACATTTACTGCGTATAGTATTTATACAAAATAAAACATAATAACAAGCCTGAATTAGATTCTAGAGTTGATGCCGATTCACGATACTGCCTATTAACATAATTTCGTGCCCCATTTGATACGACAACATTTCCTTCTTCATCAAGTCCAGAAGTAGAATTCTCTTCATCTTCATCAAGAGATGCCGCAACAGATGCAACTCTTTCTCTAGGAACCCTGAATGCCCCCTCATCCCTAGATCCTCCGTGTTCTGTACTGGCAAGAACATCAAGCCCTGTTCCAATAACCAAAGATGTATGCAAGTCAGCAGAGGATGAGGATAGGACGTAAGATTTCAGAGAGAAAAAGGGAATGAAAAAAGAAAAGGAAAGATACAACCAAAGCAAAAAAATTCAACCATGAGGAACCGGAAAATATCATGGAACTCAGAGAATATCACGTTCCTAGATTATAGATTGATGGTTGATACTGAATGACAAAACATGCTACACAAGCAAAAATCAGTCTACCGAAGGAATGGATAAAGACGACTTCACTCATGCAAATCATATGCCATATTTTTTAGACAACGGAGGTGAGAACTAGCAGCCTAGACTTAATCTAAGTACTCCAGCTCTCATTTACACCACCATTCTTTCTCCATTTTTAACAACCCCCAACGCCCACTCATTCTTTGAGGAAATTGCCACAGTCGCCAATCACCATTACTTCATATAGTTGACATTTAGGTCGGACCACAGATATTCAGCAATTAAACTACAAGGCATTAACATCGAGAATAATACTTCAAAATTCTTAATCATGGAAAGAAATTAGACCTGTAGTATTTAAAAAGAGAAAGTGATATGAAAGCATACCTAGAAGTGATTTCCTCTCGGGAGGTTTGAACAGTACTCTGTCCTTTCCAGGTACAAACAAACCGCCAGTGCTGGTCTCCTCCGATTCTAAAGTTTCTGTTATTTTGTTAGGATCAATAAATCTACTATCTCCTTTTTCCTGAACATAAAAATATGATGAGATTATGCATTCATTAACTTCAAAAACATATGTAAAAGTAAGCCAAAATAGCAAATTAGACTTTGATGGGTAAAATAACAGGAACACTCAATCAAGTTTTTCTACATATACTTATTTCAAGGAAATCAAATCGCAGTGAGCATCATACTGACCTCCATATCACTTGATTAATGTCCTTTCAACGGAAACACTTAAACCTGCAGCTGATAATGGTGACTCAGCAGGATTATATCGAGATTGTGTTGAAATTAAATCATTCACAACAATCAAATCGAGTGTGAAATCAATACAAGACAAAATTGGCTTCAAGAGTGTGATGAACTATTTCCCCCTTTTCCCTCTCCTCAATAAATTGGGGAATGAGTTGTAATAGCCACCTCTCAAAATGTTCTAATTTGATGGCTTTTGACCAAAAGAAAAAGAATTAATTATTTAAAAATTTCAAATGTCAAATTTACCCTTCCTTGTATAACTAAATAAATGAAGAATTTTGGATCAAAATTCGGCCCAGTCAAGCCCGTTTGATCGAATCTAAAATTTTTAAAGAAATTTTTGATTGACCCTTCAACCTCTATGGAAAAAAATTGTTCCCCATTTTAGTTGTATACAAGGAAAAAATACCGATAGCCACTTCGGTCAATAAGATTTAACCACCATTAATTGGGCTATAGTATGATTAAATCGGAACGGATCGGCTGGTCTGATAGAAACCGATGAATCAAATTGTAGTTCAATCCTATTAGTACAATAAGGTTATGGTTGATGGCGAGTGTGGAATTCACATGAAAATAAAATAAATTATAGACAATTTAATTGCCTAAAAATTATTTGTATGGAAATTATTAATTAAATATGTTTGATTGATTTAATTTTCAACTTAAAAAATATTATACTTGTTTATTTTTTATTGATGTGTAGATGAGAAGGAGATAGATGAGAGAGATTGAATGATCTGGAAAATGAAAATCACATCTCCTTAAAATATTTTTCTTATTTTTAAAGAAAATATGGTAACGTGACCTAAAGTGAGAAAATATTTTTCATAGAAAAAATTGACAATCAAACAACACTGGTAAAAAATTAGGTGAAAAAGAACACATTTTTCATAAAAAATATTGGCAATCAAATGCAATCTAATAAGAGTGAAATGCTTTTGAGTCTTTGACCCTTCCGAACCGGACGGTTTTTACCGAACCGCTCGGTTTGTGATATGTAAGAATCGACGATTAAATTTTATTAACGGCTTGTGGATAAGATGTCAACAATAACACACTTCTACTCACATTAGGAGTCGAGGATTCAGAAAATGATGATGGCTGAGAGTGATTCTTTTTTAAGGAAAATAGGGAAAATGCAATTCATGGGGTGTGTTCGTTTCACATGTTGAAGAACATAAAAACAAAATATTGTAAGAAAGGAAAAACGTAACTATATAATTCAATGCGACAATCAATGCCTACACAATAAGTGAGTTCGAATATCACATGAAATAATTGGACAAGATCAACAAAGATATTCAAAAGTACCTGGCATATGTGTTGCAGTAATGATATATATATTACATACTCTTATCAACCTAGGACGAGAAAGCTGGCCATAAAAGGTAGACAAGGGTACATATTTTGCCGACATTGCACTAATTTTTTCAAAATCAATAGAACTCGTTCAAGATGATCTTAAATGCATGTATGAAACCCACTATTGGTATTATCATTTAATGTCACATCACACTTGGGATGATTCATTACTAGATCAGAAAGATCACTACCACCTAAACAGATAGGATCACCACTATTGATGAATTGTATTACTCAAAATTAAGCTCAAGGAGCTACTAGGATATCAAAATGAGATAGTCGTAAATGGCTTTCTTATAAGCTTTTGGGATCTATGGTTGTGTATATTTTGGTTCATACAATTTGTGGGTTCCAGATCTTATAAAAAAAACCACTTATCTGTCAAATATGCTCATAATCTTATTACAAACATTCGTTTGAGGCCAACTGGATAAATAATACATGACATTCCATAATTTGCAACAAAGAGCTCCGAGCAAAAAAGTTTTGTTGCCTCTGGTACATAGTCGAGTAAAACATGCACTTTAGGAGTATCTGCAGATTAAACCACATGTACTTCAAAACAGACTGATGTCAAATATTCTACTTCCTATAAGTCTCTCACGACCCGGATACCTCAGTCATCTCCTGTTCCACAGATGCCGGCTCCACAGGATAGTACATATAGTGAAGTTCTCCAACGTCGTCACCTGACAGCTTTTTCCATCCATTTGGTCCAACGTGATAAACTGAAAAACACACCCTCCACGTCATGATTTATTACCACAACCACATAGATACGAAGAGAAAAAAGAAGGGTAAGGGATGGGTAGGTAGAACAATGTGGGATGGGGTCGGGTGCATTACCGCTGGCAACACCACCACTGGCTCCATCACGGAAAGTTGCATGATAAATTGCACGTCTAGCCAGCTCAGCACCTTCTTCAACAGACATATCAAAACGGTATCTAAAGAATTTAAAAAATTATGAGCATTATCAGAATATATGGTAACATCAAGGTTCTCCATAAACATACAGATGCACAACAAACGTTATGAATTGATTACATTAAATGAATATGCAGGAATGGTTGAATAAGATTTATAAAAAAGTTAGGATGAATTTTATCTCCAAGAGACTAAAGTATTTAGCTTGTAATCACCAGGGCAACAAAGTTAATGTGATTCACTTAATCCAAGGAAAAACATCCAGTTTTTTTAACCCTAGTTACTGTGTGATATATGCAATAATTTAATCCACCAGAGGATTCCAGTAGCCCCACAAGATTTTTATGGCTTATTTGGTTAATAAGTCCCCTTTTGTAGCAAGAATCTGTAGTTTAGCGCTTATTTTTTTTTTTTGATAACCGTGGATGTCCGGGCCAAATGATTGGGTGATTCAGTGATTGAATTAGTGTTTATGTAGGAAATTTGAGAACGCTTGCAGATAAAAAGTTTAGAAATTATAATTTCCAATGGAAATAAAAGATACGATACCTTGGCTGCAACAAGCACCAAAATAAAATAGCTTAAAAGGCACGCCCTAAAACTTGGGTGGAGTAACAAAATAAAGAAAAAGAGAAGTAATATGAAGAACATTAGGAAAAGCGCAGGAGATGAAGTACGTACCCACTGTCCAAAACGCCATAAGCATATGGTGAACCAGATCCAACAGAGAATCTAGTTCCTTTAAGTCGTCCTCCTTCACTGTCCACATAATACAGGCCAGGACCCTACAACAAATACAAATAGCAAATACACAACATGAAGCCTAACAATGTTAGAACAATGGCATACTAAATTTCTCCTTTTTACCGTTTCATCCCAGCCAGCTATCATAGTTCCAACAGACAAACCCATTCCTCGGTAAGAATACAGAATGTTCGCCAGCAACTTTGAAGCTCCAGTCACAGAAATCCTTCTCTTATTTGCCAATTCATGTAAACGGCACTGGAGAATGCATCATAAAATATTTATTAATGCAATTATAGCAGCATATATATAGACACAAACTCTTGCATTCCATTCCTGGAAACCGTAACGACGGTATTCATAATAAATGGATGCTGTAAACCCAAGTAGTAGGTAGCATTTCAAATTCTAAATATACTAATGATAATGTCCCGTTGAAAATGAATTTGAAGAAAAATGAGTTTTGAAAAATGGGTGCCAAACAGGGGCTTCATCTGGAAATGCTAACCTATACTCCATTAGACCAACTAGGGCAATGAGCCACATCATGCGCGTTCCGATTGAATGACTATGATAAGGGGAAAAAATGAAGATTAGAGGCAATAATGCAACTGAAATACCTTAATTCCCAGATTTCTGTGCCAGAATTGGCAGTCAGCAGCTCCTCCAGCCATTGTGCCAAGCATGTAAGGATTGATTTCAATTATTTTCTTGACAGATTGTGATGCTGTCAAATGCCAATTAATATGAATAAGGCACAGGTATTATGACTTGGAAATCCATTTAAAATAAAGAAAAAATAAATATTATTTAAAATTCTACAAGTTATCAGATACAGCATTAGACTGTATCCTGAAAAGAACAGAATGCCAAAAGACTGAGCCTTGTTAATTGAACTTACACCTTATTTACCTCTTTTTATAAACCAAAGAAAAATAGAAAGAAACTATATCAAAACGTGAAACTCAGATTCACAATTTAATTTAACTGAATGCCAATTACAACTCTGAACATCAACGTACGCAACCATAGTCTACCAAACCATAAAAATTGCACTACTAGTTAATATTGTTTAAAGTAAGGAAATATATAAGCATTATCATAATAGATTTCTTATTTTAAGTTACAGTTCACTCTATGAGATAGAAAAAGAACTAGAAAGTTACTCTTCCAGATCCAGGAAAATAGGATTTTCTCCTCTTCAAACTGTTTGATTGCGACTTTCATCATTAAATCTGATTCCTTCAATCCAAAATGTCCCTCTTGCATGTGCTCACAACTAATCAAGTAGCAAAATAGATTCTAAAGAGCACACCTAATATCTATACTGTTCCGTTCATAGATGTCTAGTCACTTAAAAAATAGTCCTAAGCCGAGAATAATACTATGGTGAAAGAAATAAAATCTAATTTACTCTTAAAGTCTAAACAAGCTGTGTGGTCATTTTAATAGTCATACTAAAGCAGCCATTTCCATATCCATGGCGCTGGATGGAGCAGGCACAAATAGCTAGCAGGTATCCATAACAATCGTATTGCCTAATAGTTGTAACATCACATATAAACAAATCAAGGAAGATATATCATATACAAGGAATGAAGAATCAGACACCCAAACACGTTAATGAGGATAGAATGCGAGACAAATAGCTAATTTTCAGGATTACATCTTCTAGCCCTTAATATTTACATGCCAAAAATGTAGTAGAAATGTTTTTTTGCACATCTCCGAGCCTGCACTACCTGTAAAAAGTTTCACTGCTGATTTAGACTCTTGTCAAATACTACTAGCCTAGTCGATGCTACTAAGCTAGGAAATGCATAATTATATGTAGAAACGTTCTCATTACATGTTGAATTCCTTACAACTACCATACTAATGCATCACTCGATGTGGTATTATCAAATAACAAAATTAAATACTTGATAGATAAATATAGAAAGCTCACATATATATCCTCCCATGCTGGCACGGGAATCAGCAGCCACCATGACACCTTCCTTAAAAATAAACGCAAGAGTTGTGGTTCCCTTTGCTGGCTTCACCATCTGTACTGCTTCTCTCTGAAACCCATCAAACTAATACAATGCAAAAACAAAATTCAAAAAGTTAAACAACAGCATAACACCAGAAAGTAACTACTATTATTTTATCAAAACACAAAAAGAAGAAGAAAAATCACGTCATCGGCAATAGGAAGTTCAAATTTCTGTCCTGTCGAAATCTCATTGTTCAATTCATCCGTGTTGCCACAAAGCGGGGCTGAGGCCGCGAGTCCACTAAAATCAATCTTCGTCATTTTCCCTAAAAATCAATCAACGTACCCAAATGTAAACAAATATACTTTTCAAACACAAAACCATAACATAATTCTTCAGAATATTGAAAAATAAAACCTAGAAAATTAGAGCTAATATACAAATTTACAACAAAAATGTAGTATTACATCAAAAGAGCGTGTGAGCATAAACCCTAATCCAGTAATTACACAGCGATAAACAATTTAAAATTCGTGGAATCCAAGAATAATATAAAGACCCTTTTTACCTTTTCTTCGTGAATTATAGCAGAGAAATTGTGAATGTGAACAAGTAACAGAAAAAATGTTAAAAGAGTGAAGAGAGGCAATGATTTCTTACACTGCAATACACACAGGGAGCAAGCTTTTCTATGGATCCGAGAAAAATTTGACCCGAACCGATTTTAGAAAGTAGGAGCCTTAGGTTTGTAGAAGGGCTTGTTAGCACAAAACGTCGAGTAAACTGTTTCAGACTTTCAATAATCACTCAATTTAATCATGGTCACGGTTTGCTCATTAAACTTTAAAGTATTTTACAGTGCTCACTGAGTTTTGGCCGTTTACACTCCGTTCATCACCCTCAAAAATTTGTTACTTTATTCGTTGACTGGCTAACGAAAATCTGACGTATCAAGTTACGGTCGTTAAAAAATGACAACTTTGCCAAATCATTATTTCATTACTCATCCAACTTATATTTGGTCATAGTTTACTCATCGAACTTCAAAATGCTTTCCAATGATTACTCATTTTTGAGATGTTGCACTCCATTCATCA
>CAIGRT010065137.1:0-10823 GCA_903798405.1 Fraxinus platypoda | reverse complement strand
AAAATATTATTTAAAATTGTAAAAATTGAATAATTAATAAAGTGTAAAAAAAAAGGGTCAGGCCGACCGTTAAACAAAATAAACATGAGTAAAAAAAAATTAAAGAACAAAATAAAAAAAGAAAAATTAAATATTAATAAAAACATTTTTTAAAATTATAAAAATTAAATAATTAAAAAAATGTAAAACAGTCGGCCGACTGTTAAACCGTCGGTCTGTCGACGACTGTTCGACTGGAGATCCGACAATAAAATTGAATCCCCCCAAAACATCTCCAAAATCACTACTACTCAACCATCTACCTAAATAATCAACAAATAAGCTAAATGTCAAATTTAAACTTTACCATTTAAGAAAAATCAAAACCATAATCACAACAAAAAACTAACCTTGTTAAAGATCACTTCGTCGGTGACTGGTTGTTGGTGGTTGGATTGTCGACTGTGAGCGGTGCTGTGGTCGACTAAATACCGACTGAGATTTTTTTTTCCTTTTCTCCACTGTGCTCATGCAAATGAGGGGTATTTTTTACTTTTGCTCTTAAATTCACGATATATGTTTTTGTTTTTTTAAAGTGTGTTTGATGCACATTTTTTAGGAGAGAATGCATTTTTTTTATGATGTGATGGAGAATATGAGGTTGAAAAAGAATGAAAAATTATTGATGTGATCGAAAATATTATTTTATTGAAAAATGTGGTTAAAAATGAGTAAAAAAATGAAAATGAGAATGTGGTCCAAATACGCTTCTAAAGTGGTCAAAAGCCAACCAAATCGGGTTCGCCCAATTTTTTAAACGGGTAATCCGATTGTTTGTTGGGCCATTTTCGCGCTCCACGTACAATCGGAATATATAGAAAGAGAAACTCCTCCGAAACGAGAACAAGTCCACCTTCATCGATTAACGAGAACGGTGAGTTCGCATTTCAATTTATTCGGGAAAAAAATCGGGTTAAATTATGAATTTATATTTAAATTTTACTTTTTCGGTTGTCTTGATCTCTGTTTCGTAGCTGGAAAAAAAATCCGAGGAATGAGATGTAAATTCAAAGTTATCTATAAATTTTTTTTTTATTCAGCTACGCCAAACACAGTAAATCGTTTGAGAATTATGATTAAAATCTTCTGTTGTACTGTTGCATTACTTTTGTGTTATCTGTTTATCTAGGCTGATTTTAATTTTCGTATGACAATTATATCATGTTTTCTTGCTAAAACCTTCCTCGCCATTGATTAATAATGTAATGTGCTGTAATAGTTCTTAGCGAGGCATTAAGTGTGCAATTGAGAATGGGTGAAAATTTAAAGCTTGATTTTTAATTTGTTTTAGCGGTTAATTTTCGTAGTACTGTTGCATTGTTTTTGTGTTATTTGTTTATTATAGGATGAAAGGAAGCTCGTATATTAGTTATACCATGTTACCATCAGTTGTCCAGAGTTTTGTTGCGAAAACCTTCTTCACGATTTAATGTGCTTATATATACTCGTTTTCGCAAAGTGTTAAGTGCGCAATTGAGTGTAAAGAATGTATCAAGTGTGCAATTGAGTGTAAAGTTTGAATTATGTGTTCTCTTTCACTATCATAAATGGATTCTGTTTGCATTAAAGCTTGATTTATATTCTGTTTTATCATAAATGATTTCTATTAGCACTCTATTTCTTTCTGTATATGGCGATTTAGAATTAGTTAAGCATAATAACAGATTTGTGTATGATGCAATAATGAAAAATTTGTTTTACATTTTTGAAATTGATTGAATAAAATGTTTTCTTTTATTCTAGATATTTCGAATTGAAATGAAAATTCATGTTTGTGGATGTTTTTTAAGTTTTTTTACTGATAAGGCATTTCTTTCTTGTTTTTCCCTCTTTGAGAAAGTACTTTGTTTTCCAGTTGATGAACTCGGTAATTCGTTATTAGATTTGAGATTGAAAGATGCTGATGGGTCATGCTGAGGGTCTACCAAAGCTAGAGTCAGCAAAAGATTTGTTGCTTTCTGACCCTGTATCTGAGCTAGATGGAGATGAAGAAGCTGATATCCCTTCACAAATTCTATACACGGCTTCATTTGAAGAACTAGCATCAAAAAACATACAGTACGATACAATAATATGGGTCTCAATATCTCTACTGCTGGTTTTAGCATGGGGTATTGGGATCATTATGTTGCTGTATTTGCCTTTTAGAAGATGTGTGATTAAGAAGGATATAGCATCTCGCAAGCTCTATGTTACATCGAAAGAAATAGTTTACAAGGTTTTTCATCTTCTAATGAATCAATTTTACATTGTTAGCTTCACCTTCAAGAGTGAAATTAATAATCTGGAGCTAAAGTATGACAGTTTTCTTCATTTCCAGGTGTCAAGGCCTTCATTTATACCCTTCTTCGGAGTAAGGCAAATTGAAAAGCGTGTACCTCTATCCTTGGTTATCGATATTATCGTTGAACAAGGTAGTATAACTTTCATGGTTCTCCTCTTTTAACCAACGAGTTTTATCAATATTCTATTCTTTTTTTTTTTGTCCTAAATAGCTTCGTTTGAAATATCCACGGGACTCAGTTTCCATGTCTTGTTGTTTTATGATGAGGAATGAGACCAACTGTGATAATTGAAGCGATACTAGGTTTTCAATTTTATTCCACCTTTCTAATAATTATCCATTATCCAACTGCAACATTTTACTGTCCAAAATTAGACGTAAGGTGACATTGTTGCCGTGATCAGTAAGGCCTTTTAGACATCCGTGACAGATTAGCATGACTCGTTAGCTTCCACATATTCTAGATTTTGCATGGGTGCTTTGTTTTGTGCTGAGAGAAGATAAGACATTAGGAGAGAGAGTAAATTCTTCTAGTGGAAAACCTGCATTTTGAGCATCTTTGAATGTGAGCTAGATGAGATCTTAAATTCTTAAGTTTCAGAAAAACAAAAATAAACTATTAGTTCACATGTACATTTCCAGAACAGATGTGCACGCCCTTGTCATGCCCCTTTTTGTACAACTTATGCGTGCACCGGCAGTGTGAGTATTTTGTTGTGAATTTGGTCAAATTAAATAGGTACATTTAGTTTCCTTGTACTCATTTGCCACATTTTTTTTCTCCTTTCCTCTCAAAATGAACAAGTGGAGTTACATACCTTTATTTATGTGCAGGTTTCTTGCAGTCAATGTATGGAATTCATACCTTTAGAGTTGAAAGTGTAGCACATGGTAAAGCTGCACCAGTTGACGAATTGCAGGTTCAAGGGGTTTATAACCCTGCACTTCTGAGGAAGGTACTTCTTATCATAATTCCAAATTTATCATTATGTATCTTTTGGCAATATCATCAGAAGTTATAAATTATTCTTAACATACCAATGATCTATCTTTTGCTATTTGATAACACTAAGAAGTATAATGCTTAAAGAATTTTAATGATATGCAGGTTGTCGTAACAGAGGCTTCAAAGGCCATACAAAATGTTAGCAATAGTTGGAATCTTAATTCTCAAATTTTGGATATGGAAAGCTTGGTTCGTATGCAATCTCTAACCTTCGGTCCCGCTGTTTTGAGATCTCCATCTACAGACTGGAAGGTAAATAGTAAAAACTAGATTTTTGACCTTGTTCTGGGCTGGACATCTGATAAATGGCTAAGTCGAAACGCAATGCTCACTTCAAGATGCCTGTTTTCTAATCGACATTTTTCAAGTCTAGTACCTATCGAGTCCCTGTGGTCGGTCATTGTAAATTATTCTTCACCGCTAAATATCAATGAAGAAAACAGAAATTGAATCTCAAATGCCTAACAAACTTCTTGTTTGGACAATCGTGTAATGCTTAGTGCTCTTGAGTCCAAGAGTCGGGTGCAAAAATTATTGAAACCCACTTACCTGTCTCGCCATTTTTCTCTATGACATGAAATATGGTCCCGAATGAGGTTTGGTGACCCGACAGGATTGATAAAATAGCCATCCATAGACCTCTATGGTCATTCCTTTTAAACTTTCAACATCATAATCTATATGGTTTTATACCACAAATTCCGTATTCTCTTCTCCTGCCAACTCTTTCCAAGAACATTGAACTGAAAAATTCGCACATTTTATGTTGGATATGGAGCTCTTGCGCAATTACGTGAAGTCAGGCGTACCTTGGTTATTCGTGATTGTACCAATTGCCCGGTTATTTGGGTTACTCTTACTAGAGTAATGTTGAACTGTAACCTTGCTCAATTTGCTTTCAGTGTTTTTTTCTTCTTCATTTCATTTTTCATAGTAATTCTAAGAAGTACATTGTGCTTTATTGAAAACAAATGATGAAGAATGGAAACAGTGTTTTTTTGTGCTAAATACAGTGTTTTTTAGTGCTAAATATCTGAAGAATGTTTCCTTCACTGGATTATTGATCAACAAAATCAATTACAAAAGTTTGTGTTCCTATGTTGCCAGAATCTCATGACAGGATCTTGAAGATCGATAATTTTTCACTTTCATGACTTCAAGATTAATGTCGTTTAGAAGTTATAATTTGTCATAATAGGTGCTCCATATTTAGAGAGCCAGGGGTTTCAGTCAGTGGATCATCTCTTTTTGCTTGTATAGTGATCAGACAGTGCCCTTCGTATAGTTCAATGATATAACTAAGAGAAGTGCAGACAAGTATTTTTTGGGGAGTGTGTGGGGGGAAGGGGACCTTTGTTATTTCTAGGGAGTTTTCGGTTATCAGCTCTGTAACTTGCTCAGTTCTACACGTCCATGGTCTTAACTGAGGTGCTTAGGAAATATGCTATTTGATTATCTATTCTGAGGAATGGAGGAATCTGATCATTCTTACAGTTGTATTGCCAATCATTATTAAAGAACAAAAAGATGCTAATTTGACACATAATTTGTGCTCTATGTTTTCTTAGGATTGGTTGAAAACATTCTTCAACTTGTATGCATATGTTGGTTTGTGATTGAAGAACACAAAAATCATCTTGCTTCATATCATTTCTTTTCTTTTTGGTGTAGGAAGTGTGTCTCATTTGTTCATTTCATTTCTGTATCATGCAGACAATGAGTTCTTCTCCCCGTTCTTCAGTGGAAATCAGAGGCATTGTTCCATCGGATTTGATGCTTCACAAACTTGAAGAAGTTAACAAGTCAGTGAAGGTGAGTTCTCTTGAGATACCCATTGAATGGCGTATTTATTGAGAAGATGTAGGGCATGTTTGGTAATCTTAAAACTTTAACTCATAAGTAAATAAGTTTTAAAGTTTAGATTGATTTTTGTATGGTTAAAATTGGAGTGATGAGGTTGCTTATGTTGATAGTGAGTTACCTTCAAAATAAGTAGCATTTTTAACTTGAGAAAGAGCCAGTTATTCTAACATGTTCGAGTCAGGTTACTGTTTTTCAAGCTTAGCCAAAATGCTCTACAACATTATGTTTTTGAAATCCGTGATTGCTCTATTTGTTTAATTGCATTTTGAGTTCATAACATGATTTTCTTTCTTTGACAACCAGAAAATTGAGTTTCTTATGGAGAAGTCTCAGGCCTCTCCTGCATTCAGTTAAAAGAAGTTGGTTGTACCCCAACGACACCCCTTGGTTACCTAGTCCGAGATAGGAGATGAAAGAATGAAAGAAGCGATTGTAGACATGCCGTTTGTACATACAAGACAATAAACGAAGGTCTGAGGAGACACCTAGATATCTCATCTGCAATGTCTCTCTCTCTCAGACTCCTTTGTTACAAGCATTTATTAGGAAAATCCTAGATTGGTTGATTTTAGAGCCCGATTTGTTGATATTTTCTGTTGTACGATTTACTTTGTTGCTCTATGTTGTTTTACCTTTAAGTGGTTTTAATTTCTGGTCTCAAAACTAGGAAGGGTCTAGAGTGAATTGAGCGTTTATTGTTATGCTGGCAAAGTATGCCATGTTACGTAGAGGTGGACAAAATGGCCAAACCAAACCGAGCAGTTCAATTTGATTCTACGAAAAAAAAAATGGTATTGGTTATTAGAATCAAGAACCATTTGGTTCTAGTTTTGGTTTGGTTCCAGTTCTAGAACTTGAACCAAAAATTAGATCTAGGAAAATTAGATTCTAGTATATTTAAAAAGACTGAGTGGATTTATACTCAATTAGATAAGGGAAAGCAAATTGTAGCTAGTAGTTGGTAGTCTAGTAGGTAATCATTGACTAAGGGCATCAAGTAGAAAAATGGAATATGAGACAAGATTAGAATCTTTAATAAATATAGAAGAACTGATAGAATCATTTAGACAAAATAAATTGAAATTAGTAAAAGCTTTAGACATATATAAAAAGGGAAATATTTTTAGCAAATTATTAATATATCAACATTAAGATGAAATATATATTTCTTGTACACATGAAGATCAATTTATACCCTTAGATTTAATAGAAAAAGAATTTTATAAAGAAATTGTTAATAAAAATCTTCAACAAACTCATTTAAGATTAATAATGGTAGGAGTAAAAGGACTTCACAAAGGAAATTTAGGAGCCAAAGTATGAATATGTTTATATGATAGCAGATTCACAGACATAGAACAAGGACTATTTGAAAGCATAGAATTAGATATGAATAATAAAGGCGGAATAGTACATTGTACACTTGATTATTTAATTAAGACGAAATATTTTTAGAAAGACATTGAAATATGAATAAAAAGAAAAGGATATCAAATGAAAAGAGATGAAGACAATTTGTTAATTTGTACAGAATTCATAGGAAGACTTAGTGAAAACGGTACTACCAATTATAAATTAGAAAATAATCAAATACTTACTTTATTAGGACAAAAGGGCATAAAAACCATCCTAGAAAAGAAATTCTCTTTAGAAACAAATGCAAGATTAGATTGGAACCTAGGAAACTTTTTAGAAAGATCGATATTGGTACCGAAGATGATATCATGTACAAAAATAGTAATGAAACTTTAAGTATTAGATTTGAAAATTATAATTATCAAGCAAAACAGACCAAACAAAATGAAGATGAGGATGAAGAAGTATGTAAATATATTGAAATAGAAGACTCTGAAAGTGATGAAAAAATTAATGCATTAGACAAAGACAGCGAAGAAGACGAATGTGAAGACGATGAAAAGGAATTTGGATATATAGATATGAAATATTATAGAAATTTTAGAAAAACTAGAGAAATAGAAATTAGAATATAGTTAGAAAATGATCAAACAAATATAGAAACCAAGATAGAAGAAAGCAGCGAATGTAATAAAAGAACTAAATTAGAAATAGACCAAGAATTTGGAAAAAGAAAAGAACCCGTGAATACAGAATATGACATAGGAAAAGTGTCATTTTCCCCTGGAAAAGTATATAAATGGGAAGATAAAAAATATAAACGCTCAGTAAAAAGATAAATAGAAGAATGATATAGTTTACCAACAGCAAGTGATAGAGAATTAATTTTAGAATTAAATAATTGTAAACTTGCACGAGATTCAACAACCGAAGCTACTAGTAGTCCCGAGGGGACGACATCCTCCTATAGCATCGTCGAAAAAAGTTTTTTGAAACAGCAGAAGACAGACCTAGTACTATAATCAAATGAAAAATTATGTAGTTAGAGCATATAATAGTGTATCTAAACAGATGATTGTAGAAGAAATATGGACTTATTTAGAAACTTATTTAGAAAAAAACATTATACATATATCTTACAGCTAAAAAATTAAAACCAGAAAAAATTAGACTAACAATGGCAGGAGGAGACAATCCCAAAAATTTTACAAGCTTTATTAGAGAAATAATTATAGGATTTGACCCGATAGAACAACACTTATGAACAAAATAAAGCTATAGAAGAATTAGAAAAATTAAACATTAGTAATACGAAGTACATACAATCATTTTTATTAGATTTTGAAAGATTTGTGAGTGCAACAGGATTAGCATTAGATATACCTATTCTCGACAGATTATATAGAAAGATACAACCATCGTGGAATGATAAAATTGGAAATGATGTAGAATCAGCACCAACAAAAAAGGTAACTATTAGCGTTACTATAAAATTTATAACTAATAAACTAAAGAAATATTGTATAGAAGAAGTAGCTAGAAAACAAATAAAGAAATTAAACTATTCCTTTTGTTCAGATTTATATACACCACAAACCTATGATATAGAAGAAGAATGAACATAAAATACAATTCCAAGATAGGAAAAGGTATAATATTAGACCAAGCATAACATATTATAGAAATAAAAAATTCAATTATAATAAATATATTAAAAAGCCAAGAAATAGAAAAGATTGTAAATGTTATATTTGTGGAGATCCTATACATTTTGCTAATAAATGCCCCAATAAAAGTAAAAGTAGAGAAAATATAATTAAATCTATGATAATTGAAGATACAGTGTAATATTATATAATTATCCAATAATGAACCTTGTAATTCAGCATATAGTATTTACACCGATGAAAAATTAGACAATTTTGAAATAAGCAGTTCAGAAGACAGTTGTAATAGTTTAGCATAATTAGATTTTTTAATACTCAACATAAAAATGATGAATATAGAACAAGAATGTGTCCATGAATGATGGATAAATGTAAAATAAGTAAAATATACCAGGACATAAAAATAGAAATCAATGTAATAATTGTTTAAAAATTCAATGTAATAATTGTTTAGGAATTAAAGAAGAAGTTCATAATAAAACTAAAGACTATAGTAAAATCATAAAAAAGATTAGAAAATAGGATAATAAATACAAATAATAGAATATACAAAATATACGAAACATTAAGAGAAATACAATATGGGATTAGAAATTTAGAAATAAAAGGAAAACAACCTATAGTTAATTACACAAAAAAATAATTATTTAGCAATAGAAAATTTAGATAATTTGTCAAAATAAAGCCAACCAAAAGTCTTAAAATATCCATAGAAGTACAAATAAATAGAATGATAAAACTAAATTTAGTAACTTTAATAGATATAAGGTATACATTTAACATAATTAGAAAAGATTGAGTTCTAGAAGGCTGTAGACAAACTAAAATATGAAATAAGAGGTTGTCAAATGGACGACAGTAAAATGGGATTCAAAGAAAGACTTTTTGATGATTGTAAAATTAAATTTCAAGAAAGACAATATAATTTAACAACTATATTATTTAGCGAATTAATCAAAGATGAATTTGTTATAGGTATAAAATTCTTACTAAGTATAAATGGAAGTTTAACAATTACTATTGATATTATAGTTTTTGAAAAAGACACTTCTATTATTAATACGATAGATTCATCCGAGTTGCGAGCGAAGCGTGGCGGACCCTTACATTTAAATTCAAATTCAAAAATAGAACCAGAAAGTTTAGATAATTTTAACTAAAGTCTAGATGATTTAGAATGTTTAAAACATTTATCTCTAGAAACCTTAAAGATCGGTTTCATACCAAAAATCAAAGAATTGATAATTTTTTTAAAAAAAATATCTTTTAAGTTAGATAGTATAAATAGAATTTTAGAATTAGTTGAAAAGATTCAAATAATAGGAGAACGCCCTATAAAACATTGGGATAAAATGAAGATAGAAGCTAAACTAGAAATCATAAACAAAAATATAAAAATTAGAACAGCAAAAATCAAACATACAAATCAAGACATAGAAGACTTTAATATACAAATTAAAGAGTTATTAGGTTTAAAAGTAACAAGACCCTCTACCAGTCAACATAGATAAGCTTATTTTGTGGTTAGAAATCATAATGAAATTAAAAGAGGAAATGCCAATCTTTTTATTATATTTCTATTATTTTTATCTGTTCTTGCAATTTTTATTTCTTTTTGTCTTTTCTTACAATCTTTAGGATCTTCTATCAAGAAGCTCTGATACTGAGAGATAGAACGCTCAGTAATTTGTCTCTTGATCTGTAAAGAGGAGTCACCTCTATTCAGCGGCGGATCCAGCACCCGGCCAGGGGGGGCAACCGAGCGTGTTGGGCTTCGCTGGAAGAGTTTTCGGAAGAAGATAGCCATCGGTCCGCCTTACCTTTTTTTTTCTTTTTTTTTTTTGGTAATTGGGTCATCTAAAGATAGGCGGCCATTTTATTTTATTTTTTTTATTTTGTAATTGGGTTGGGCCATTTGTTTTTCGGCCCAATCCTTAATTATAAATAGGTTAGCCCAACCTTTCTCCCCAATTGAAATTAAACCAAAAATTGGAAAGAAAATCACTTCCTTCGTGATTCTGATTTCCTTCCGCCACTGACTGTGCCGTCTTCTCCCATCCACGGTCCGCCGCCGATGAAACATCACCACCACTGACAACCAGTCGGCCCAGTCCTGCCTGTGAAGTGTGAACAGCTGCAGCCTGTAGCTTCCTCACTTTGCGAGTCTGCGAGTGCAACGTCGTGAGTTTTCTGCCCTTTTTTGTGTGTTTGGTGTTATTTTCTATTTATGAGTTATGAATCATGATTTATTAGAGTTTTCAGTGTTGTTTCAACTTTCATGTATGATTTATGAATTGAATTGGGGGAATTGAAAATTTGGAATTTGGGGAAATTAAAATTGGTTTTGGAATTGGATTTGGAGTTGAATTTGGAATTGGAATTGGGGGAATTAGAAATTTAGATTTGGAATTGGATTTATGAATGTATACAACCTACATGAGAGCAAAAGGAGAAAAAAGATAAGTTCCTCTATGCTACATTATGATTAGAGACACCAATTTATTTCATGACACTACATTCAAATATGTAAAACTATCATTATAAAAGTAGATGAATTTTAGGATTGAAATTAAGTTAACATACATTCATCATTCATGAGAAATTAGTT
>CAIGRT010065135.1:0-10409 GCA_903798405.1 Fraxinus platypoda | reverse complement strand
CCCAAAAATCAACAATAATGGGGGCGAAACAGGGGCTTAATTCAATGTGGAGAAAATGTTATTACTTGGAACGATTAATTTATTTATTATTATTTCTTTTGTTTGAGCCCTACTATTTGGTTAAGAATACATTTTTGAACAGTAAATTGATGAAAAATATATAATTAAAAAATAAGAAAAATTTTAAACTTGCGTGCAATATTATTTTATCAAAAAATATGTGGTTGAAGGGAAGATAAAGAAAAATATATTTAAAAAAATAATGGGAATCAAACGGGAACTTAGTATGAGATAAATGTATTAAATATTCAACAATTACAAATTTTCATAATTTGATTTTTATGAAATTTCATACGATAATTATATGATTTTATAAAATTTTATAACATTACAGGGATCTGGCTTCTCTTCTCTAAAGGATAAACACAAATCGGTGGTGGGATTGGATAAGACAAAAGACTGTGAAATGACAGGAAGAAGTTTTTATTTGTAGAAAATTTTCTAACCGTGAATATTTAGGACGGTCAAAAGATGTGACGAGCACTGTAGAATGTGATTTAAAGCATTGAATCTTGTGATGCACAAGCTATGTTACAAACTTTTAAATTTGCCCAAGTTTTTTGAGCATATATTTTGCTCATGTATGGGCTCCATTTTTTTAAAATATATTTTTTTTAAAAATTATTTTCAATTATACATTGTTTCATAAAATAATATTACAAGTAAATTTAAATTTTTTTCTATTTTTAACGGGATAATTAGCACATAATGTCTCCACCTTTCACTACTACTGTGAAAAATGTTTTTATCTTTCATTTTTGGCACTTTCACCTTTCATTTTGCCAAAATGTCATTTTCATTCATTTTCTCAATTAAAAATTGTGAAATGACGAATATACTATTCTCTTTAAATAAAATAGAAATAAAAAAGAAAAAAACTAATTGCAACCATAGTCCTAATTTTTTTAAAAAGCAAAAATGAGTCTCAAATAAATTATTAAAAGGGTAATTAACACATAATATTCCTACCTTTCACTAATATTGCGAACAAGTCTATATCTTTCTTCTTCTTTTTTTGAATTTTTTATCCTTAATTATACATTTGATTGCGTAAACCATCATTTCTATTCATTTTCATCCAATTTTTCAATAAAGAGATGTGAAATAATGAATATATCTTCATATTTAAATAAAAAGCTAGAGAATTAATTGCAATCATAATTTCAATTTTTTCAAAAAGTGTAAACGAGTCCAATATAAATTATTTTAAAAAATTAGAAATTAGTTTTTTTTTTTAAGTACAAACGAACCCCAAATAAATTATTCAAAAATTAGAAATTAGTGTTTTTACCAGATAAATTATTAAAAAATAGAAATTAAATTCTTTTTTTTTTAAATGCAAATGAGTCCCAATAAAATTTATTAAAAAAATTTAAAAATTTAAAAAAATTAAAAAGTGCAAACGAATCCCATATAAATTTTTAAAAAATTAGAAATTAAAAAAAATCTTTAATTTCTTTTTTTTTTTTTAATTGGGGGTATATTCATCATTTTACAATTCTTTATTGTGAAATCGGATTAAATGAATAGAAAATATGATTTGCGCAATCAAATGTGTAATTAAGGGTGAAAATTTCAAAAAATAAAAAATAAAAGGTGGACGTTTTTCGCTATAATGGTGAAAGGGAAAGACATTATATGCTAATTACATTTTTAATAATTTATTTGAGGACTCATTTGCGTTTTTTTAAAAACAATTGGGATTATGGTTGCAATTAGTTTTTTTATTATTTATTTAAAGAAAATGGTATATTCTTCCACAATTTTTAATTGAGAAAATAGATGAAAATGACATTTTGCGCAATGAAATGTGGAAATAAGGGTGAAAATGCAAAAAAAAAAGAAAGGTAAGGACGTTTTCCACAATAATAGTGAAATATGAGAACATTATGTGCTAATGACCCATTTTTAACCAAATTTTTTTCAAAAAATAACTATTTTAAATACATTTTTCCTTAAATTCTCATTAAAATGTAGTCCAAACATGGACTTTACACTGTTGAAGTTATAATTAAGGCCCTGTTTGGTAGGGATTTTCATTTTCTACAGTAAATCAATTCTCATTTTCAACCACACATTCTTCAATAAAATAATATTTTCCATCACATCAATAATCTTATCTTCTTTTTCAACCATACATTTCCCATCATACCCCCCCCCCCCCCCCCCCTATTCCCCCAAAAATCCCTACCAAACACACTCTAAATAAGTTAAAAGAATCATTCTTTCACTGTTTCCGGCAATTAATTTAGGCCCTGTTTGGTAGGGATTCTCCTTTTCTACAGTAAATCAATTCTCATTTTCAACCACACATTCTTCAATAAAATAATATTTTCCATCACATCAATAATCTTATCTTCTTTTTCAACCATACATTTCCCATCATATCACTATTCAAAATCAATTCTTCACCCAAAAAATCCCTACCAAACAAGCTCTAAATCACCACTTGGGAAAATTTTGTAAAGGATTTAGTACTGTTTGACGACCAATAAAATATTTTTTTTAATTCACTTTTTACCACACTTCTCACAATAAAATATTTGCACTTAAATTCAAAAAAATTTCCTATTTTTTACACATTATCTAAAAACACTATTTTAAAACTCATTTTCCAAAAAAAAAAAAAAAAAAAAAAAAAAAAAAAACAACAACANAAAAAAAAAAAAAAAAAAAAAAACTCATTTTAATAGTTGTCAAACAAGGGGCTTAATTTATAAATAGATAGAAATAAATATTGGATAATACTTACAAAATTATTGAATTGTGTAGTTCAAAATAAGCCTGGACGTTTTAATCGGAACCAAACCTCCCGAACCGAAAACGAATTGGAGCCAAAGGTTCTAGTCCGATTCCAAAAAAATAAATTAGGAATTGAAATTGAGAGGTCCATATCGGTTATTGATTCTTAAACCAGAATCGTTGATACTTGAATGAAATAGATTTTTTATAGAATTTTTATTTTTTACGATTTATATATTGGGTAAAAAAAATCCAAAATCTAAAAACTATAATTTGGGTGGTAATTTGCATAAAATTCTAGATTCTAACCATAAGAAATCAAGACCGACTCTTACTTTTTTGCCTGTCACCTCACAAGATTGTTACATTTCATATATTAGTACATATTAATATTTACAATTCGTGTTTTCTATGAATCAAAAGTTAGAGTTGTGGTGTAAGTTGATGAATCAAAATGTTAATTCTTTGCAATTTGTACTTTTTATATTCTTGCTTTGTTTACAAATTAAGTGATATTTTTTTTTACAACACATGCAACTAAATTTGATACATTCATAACTCACGCTATGGTGTACCTTTTTTAATCTCGAGTTCATGATTCTCTTTTAAAATATAATTTTTTTTTAATTCAAATAGAACGAGTTCAATATATAGACTGCAATTTATTAATACTACATAGTTATGTATCTAAATAGTATTTTTTTTTTATGTCAGTTCGTTTTAAGAGTAGAATAATTTAAATATTGTCCATAATGAAATCGTAAGATCGAGCATGCCTCGCTTATGGATCAAATAAGATTTATTAAGAAAAAATCATTTCTCCTCCAATTGTAATTTACTATTTGATGTTTTAATTTTCCCCTCTTTTATTAGTATTCAGTCTCCACTATCTTGAATCATGTGGCTGGATTTCTTAGTTTCTTGTGGATTTTTTAGCTAAATTTTCTCCATTGCACAAGTATTATCAATTAGTAGCCTGCTAGTATACATATCGAAAGGGAAAATATTTATTAAATATATAAAAAATTAATCGAAATCGGAACAACGGTTCAAGTTTGTGTTTGTTTCAAATCATTATAAAGACCCAAATTACGTCATTTACAAAATACACGAAATATAATTGATGGTTCCAGGTATTGAAATACCCAAACCGACATACCCCAACCTAAGGCCTAGTTCAAAATGAAGTTTAACATTAACCATTCCTTCAAAATATGGGGCTTTGGTTTTCAATAAAATACATACAAGTTTATTGACTTCTTTAATTTTCTCTATATTTTATAATACATTATTTGCACGAAGTTGTAGCCAATTGAGTTAGCAAAATCTATTCATCTCTATCCACAAATCTCTAATCAGTTGAGGTAGAGAAAATAAACTTTCATTCAATCAAAGAAAGTCAATAAGTTCTAACCAATTGGGTTTTTTAAAAAAAACTCTTTTTTGCTAAAAAAAAATGTCAATATTCTCTTAACTTTAAATTGCATACAAAGCAGTATAACTATTCGATTTGGTCATATCATTTTAGCTATACCAATTTATGTTAAATACATATTTGCTTAAATATAATTTTTTCGTTCAATATTCCATTACAATATTCATCTAGAATATTCATCTAGAATATTGTAACATTATTCTTGAAAAAAAATCCGAATCAGTATTTCAAAATAATATTGTAGCATTGTTTGAGAATGAATGTTTTATTTGAGTTATTTTGTTGCTTTTGAAGAAGCACAAATTTACACAATAGCAAAATTAAAAATAACATCGAATTGTTATTCTTGAAAAAATATAATATTTGTAGATATTATAATCTAGAAGAATTTCATGTCAATATTCTTTGTGAAACACGATTCTTTTTAAACAATATTCTATAGAAATGTTGTGTTAATAATCTTGAAAAAGTATAAATCTTATACAACTTAAGGTTCTAAAAAATATTTTGTTGTTACTTCCTAAATAAAAGTATGAATCAATATTCTAGAAAAAATATTGAATTGATACTCATGAAGAAAAGGTGACTCTATATACGATGGACAAATTGTAGTATTATTTTTGAATCAACAATGTAGAAATTCACAAAATCTGGACAGTCTACACAATTGTAATCAAAACGTTGATATCTCAACGTTTCTTGGTCCGATCGTCGTGAAATCTGGACAACAAGTTCATAACTTATTGTTCTACAAATTCGACAGTTACGATTAAAATTTAACGATCCATCCATGAAAATATTGTACGTAAATAGTAGCCAAATTCTTTCAAAAAAAAAATAAAAATTCATTGACTAATGATCCTAAAGCCAAAATATATCTCACGAAACATAACCCATCAATTCCTATACACGACTTTATATATTATTTTTAATTGGTTGTTCAATATAAAAATTGTATATTTTCTCAATTGCACAAATTGCATTATTACATTAAAATTTTAATGCACTCATCCACCTATCAATTCAAATTGATAAATTGTCACGTTTTCTTGAATTGATTGTTATGTATAAATTATAATCCTTATATTGTGCATATTCAATTTATGTATTTAATTTGCATGTTATAATTGATCACAACGTAAAATATATTATTTTTCCTTATTTAATTAATATATTAAATTTGTTGTTTCTCCCGAAGAAGCACAACGTTATACAATTTTGAAAAAAAATATTACCTGCTCTTGAAGAGTATAATATTACAATTTCAATATTTCAAAAGAATATTGATATATTACTTTAGAAGAAGTATATTTTTGTATTAAATTAATATACTGAAAGAATAATCAATTGTTGTTCTGGAATGAAATACGATTCGAATATTTAAATATTTCGAAAGAATATTGCAGAATTATCCGAATCAATTTATACAAATTGTCATTCCAGAAGAATATTGTGTTGTTCTAGAAGAAGCACAATTCTATATTTATTAATATTCTTGAATACAATCATGATATATACACATCATCTTTTATATCATTGTTTGCATTGTGTCACGCGACAGCAAGCCATCGATCAATTTAAAAAATACACTTTTCTCACCCATAATTTTTTGAAAACATGAGTGATGTCAAAAATAATGTACATCAAAGAATGTACACTTAACACTATTCTTCTTGAATAATAGTTTATTGTTCTTGAAGAATGCCAACTTTAAAAATTAAAACATTAAGTTAGTATTTCAGTGAAATACTGATTACTCTCGAATAATGAATTTTATGAGATACAACACATTTCATGATTTGAGAAGTTTTGTAGATCTCATAATATTTTAATTTATTAATTTATATTCCTCCTCAAGAAGCATAAATTTATGTTATATCAATATTCCGACAGAATATTATATAATTGTTACAGAAGAAGTAAAGCGTTTTAAATATCAATATTCCATATGAATATTGTATTATTATTCTTAATATTCGGTTATTATTAATTCATAAATTTTTTAGTTGATCTTGGAGAAGCACAAATTCGAGAATTCTTATATATCTCGAAAGAATATTATTATTTTTTATTTTAATAAGACAATATAACTCAAATCAATGTTATGAAGAATATTTTCATTTTGAAAAATACCTTATGCTTTAATATTTAAAGAGAAAAAAAATATTGTGTTATAGCTCCTAAATAATATAATTTTATAAGTTTTAATTTTTGAATAATACATGTTGCGCTTTTGAAATAGTATAAATCTCGAAAAATATCATATGATTTATAATCATAGTTAGCCCATGTTTGTTACCACTAAAAAAATCAGCTAAAATTTAAGTCAAAATCAACAATTAATTTTAACCACACATTTAATAGGAATCACAACATATTTCATCAACTTTTATCAAAATTTGCTAAAAAAATCTAATTTTAATCTCTATCAAACAGGGACTTAATAATGTTTGTACTCCCAAAAAGAGCAGAACTAAATATAATATAACTAAATATTTTATTAATAATTTAGATAAATAATGTGTTGATAATTTGGAAAAAAAATCCAATCAAATTAATATGATAGAGAATATTGCAATATTGTTCATGGAGTAGAATTTTTTTATACGTGTATTTCAGAATAATATCATGGTTAATCTAGTTAAGATAATGTATATCTAGATAATGGTAAAAACTAATATGAAATTCTGCAAATTCTTATTCAAGGCTCTAGAAGAGTCAATATTGTGTGATATGGGGACTCAAACTTACTATTACTAGTAATTTATTCTTCACTAAATAATTATAAACCTACAAAACAATTTTCTTAATTGATACAGTGTATTAGTATTGGTACAATTGAAACAAACATTATGTTAAACCAAAAGTTTAATAAATCTAATATTTTATTATTTAGCATGTCAGTTAGACCATCACTGAACTAATAATTAAGAAAAATGAGAATTCAAGTAAACATTTAATGAAGAATTGGAAATTCTTCAATCCAACGAATTCATATAAATTGCTTGTTCTATGTATTATAATTTGGTCATTGACCATCTCTAGATAATATTGGAACTAAATCCTTATAATTTTGATAGTTATTTGTATCAATCTTGACCATCTAGATATTATTTATACCTAATAGATATGACACATTCACTAGATGAATGCATGGTGTTCGCACATGAAGTTTGTGAAATTACTGTTCAAATTTTAAATTATGAGCATAGTTTTCAAATTATACATTCAAGACAGTGTGCCTTGTTAATGCCAGTGAGCCTAAATTTCAACATTTTAGTAAGTTCTAGTTGAGATGATAATAAATGATTTAATATTATTGTTTGTTAAACGCTTCTAATTAATCTATAAACCATAACTATTGAAAACAAAGTGCTTCTCTACTGTCTAGGGAATGCTATTATCGGCATGCCAACATCAAAGTTTTCTTCACTATATTTGATTTATGATCAAAGCCTAATTTTTTTTTTCATATAATTATTTTGATAATGTAATATATGTACAATTAATCCACTACAATTCACCGAGATAGAAAGTAAAGAATGTTGAGAGTAAATGCATAATTTGAGCCCTTATCAAATATCTCAAATGTTAACGTATGATATTTTATAATGCTATTTGTTGATTATCAATTTGATTAAATAGTTCTCTAAACGTCGGGGGAAGGAATTAAAAAATTGAAAATAATATAAAAAATGTATCATTATATTATCTAGATCATCGTAAAAGACAATTCGAACCATAAGTTCAAAAAACAATTCATTTAGATACGTTTACTAACAAATATATCAACAATATATCACACACCAACTTTAAGTGCTTCAACTTGAATTGACATCCTGGAAGAACAATCCATTGACATTATATGTGATATATCTATGGCACGTATAAAGCGTGAATACATTCAATTTTAAAACAAAAATCTCCAAAAGAAAATGGAGCAAATAAGGAACATGGTCTCAGTTAGAACGAGTATACTTTTCGAGAACATATAGACATAACTAATTATAAAACCGTAGAAGAGATTCTAGTATTTTACATATTAAAAGTGGAGATATATCAATAAGTTATATTGTTATGAGAAAGAAATATAATCAAAAAGAAAAGTTGTTGACAATATTTTTGTACATAATATATCGTTTCATATTATGAATAACGAGGATATCGAAATAAATTCATCGAAGCATATCGATCGAAGAAATAATTGGCCAAATAGAAGGGATGCAATCCTAGTAGTTGAATTTACTAGAGAAACTTAAAATTTCAGGATGTGCAATCCGGAAATCAAAATGTGTATTCAACATAGTGAATTTCACAAAAATCGTGGTGGACGCAATCATAAATCCATACGTTGTTATCCTAACGATGCATGAAAATTTGAATGCAATTATAGCTAACTCATGTGCCATGACTATTAATGTTTGTCCTTGAAGGATTTAATATACCAAAGTATATAATTCAAGTAATAGTATCACGAGGAAAATAAATACGTGTTGTACTCTTTTTTCCTTGACCAAAGTTTTGTGCCATTGATTTTTTTGACAAGTTTTTTAATGAGATAACTTTTATAGCGTACTCAAAATAATGTATTTATTCTTTATTAGGATTTTTTTCCACATAATTTTTTCTAGTAAGATTTTAACGAGGCATAATTTTTATGTAATGAATGTCTATAACTTACAAGATATTTATCTCAAAATAATATTTTTGTGTCACACATTGTGTACAACTCCCGAAGGAAGCAACAACACAATTTATTTTTCAATAGATCATCATGCTGACTAAAGACTAATAAAGATTGATAAATATCATCTATGAAGACTATATTGCTTGAAGGCTATTAGAAGTCAACACGAAACATGCTTCACAAGAATTGCAATATGTAATATATTGAGGTAAAAGTTATGGATGGCTTGATACATGAATTTTTGTTTATTGAAATCAGAGGGAGCAGCGATACTATTTTTCCTTCACTCAAGTTTTGTCCAACTGAATTTTCTTGACAAAGTTTTAATAGTACATTATTTTATTGCTTCAGTTTTGTTATAATTATTTGCACTATTTTTCCTTCGTTTGTTATTTTTGTCCTACTGAAGTTTTATCAAATAAGATTTTAATGAGGCAAATATTGTGTAATGAATAAATCAAGGGTAAGTGTTTTAAATTATATATTTATTAGTAAATGATCATTATAGACCTGTAGTCCTAATTATTATGATTATTGTATCATTTGCAACTCTAATAAGCTCCTATAAATATGAGACTTTGGTTCTCCATAAAATACACATAGGACTATTGATTTTTCTATTTTTCTCTATTTTATAACAATATTGGCAATTATGAAGAAAAATATGTTGGAGGCGTTGATTCTTTTACTAAAATTGACTTTCTTAATTTTAAATTATTTATATCAATCTTGTTAAAGATAATTTATTGCATATTCTTGTTTTAAAGACTAGATAAAAGTAAACTCCCTAAATTCATGAAGGGCTTGTTTGGTTTGTTTTTACTTTTCCTTCTTATAGAAAAACTTTTTGATTAATCTATTTTAACTAGTATTCGAAAACTATTTTCAAAAGATTTTTTTCTTTCGGAAATTTTTTTAGAGGAAGTCACATTGAACCAGTTTCATCTAAAATAAAAGTTCATATGACTAGAAAAATGCTTTTATAATATTACTCTCAAAAGATAATTTTAACTTTCAAAAAGTCTCAAAAAATCATTTTAACTTTGAAAAGTTATATCAAAGGGGTCTGAAAACAGTTGAATCAAAATTTTAATTGGCTAAGTAGTTGAATTTGATTGGATACTCTTTATTAGGGTCTGTCCGTAATTATTGATTACTTCAATCAGAGATTTCTTGGGATAAAGAAGAATATTGTTGCATGTCACAGCGGCTTAGATAAGGATGATTGTGTTTCCTCAAATGATTTACGTATTGGTCACATCTTTTATCAGTCACTCAAGTTGTTTAATCTAGCTCGAATGAAATTGCATCACACTGTTGTGTACAAAATTAGCCAAATAAAACCTTACCTAATCATAGTAGATTCCTTTACCATATTAGAATTATTGATTAAATTAGAAAGAGAATAGATTTCTTTATTTTTTATATTCTATGCAATGCAACCATTACCATGGATTGATTAAAGGAAAATGATACACTTACAGA
>CAIGRT010065130.1:0-14372 GCA_903798405.1 Fraxinus platypoda | reverse complement strand
TTAATTATGATATGGAACCGAACCGAACCGAACCGAATATAACCGAACCCGAACGGTTCCATAATTATATTTGGACCCGACGGGTCCATTTATTAAATACCCGGTTCTCTTCAGAACCGAATCGAACCGACCCACTGACAGCCATAGTACTAAGATATATTTATTCAAGTTTATTTTTTTAATCGTAAGAATCGTGAATTACTACGTAGAAAGAAGAAATTAAGGTAGTTGTTTATGGAAGCGTCATCAAGTGTACATGTGTAATGTAATATGTATGTGAATTTTCAGATGTTTCTGTTGTCTTTCTTTTTATTTTGCAGCAGCTTTTCTTTGTTTTGGACCAAAATAAAATGATACGTGACGAGATGCTAGTTGTCTTTCTCTTTATCATTCTCTTTCCTATTTTGAAAATGCGTTTTTGAAAACAAGCTAAAAATTTACAAATAAAACCCAAAACGAAGTTTTGAGTGTTTTCAGTTATAATCGTCAAAATTTTCAAAACGCGTTTTGAGTGTTTTCAAAATAATTTTTCAAAATGCCAAAAAGAACACATTTTCAACAATCTCAAAATGAACACTCAAAATGAATTCAAAACTCAAAACACAAAATTGAAACACAAAGAGAACAACCCCTAATTGTTTGATAAGGATGTTTTTGTCTTTTTAGTATATTTAAATGAATAAATATTTACTGTTCTGCCTTTAATTGAAAAAAAAATAAAAAAAAATCACCATTTTCTCATTTATAAAATCGTCTAAAGGTTAATTAAAATGTTAAGTAGGTGCCTTTCGAAAAGCTTGCACAACTTTAGTTTTGACCAACAATTTAAGTTGATAAATGAAATTTAATTTTATAAAGTTAGACTTGCAAAAGTCACGTGACAATTAAACATAGATTTCGACAATTTTGTATGATTGTAACAAAAGGTTAAAAACTAACCTGCTCTCAAAGTAATAGATTAAGGACCAATACTGAAATTTCTCTATTTTTGATGTATCGACCCGTAATTGTACAAAAGTGGGCTGGGCTAACTCTACATTCAGTACCTATAATTGGGCTGGTAGCCCAAAAGTATGGCCCTATCGAGGCCCACCCATTCAAATTCTGCTGTGCGACGCGTACGGTAACGGCAAAAAGAAAAAAATAAATTTATCAAATTTACAAACGCATAACTAGCCGTTATCATTTTATTATTTCGCTAAAAAATTGATAAAAAAAGGAAAGAAAATACAAGATTTCTCTCCCAGGAGCTCTCTCCGTTTTCCATTTCTGTAGAAACTCTCTTAAAAAAAGAAATTTTATTTGAAAGGAATTAAAGAATAGGAAATACTGAATAGAGTGTTGAATTATTGGCTTTGAGTGATCAATGCTGCCGGTGATTTTTCAAGAAATCTGAGGATTCTTTTCAGGGTAAGTAATTCATTTTCTTGTTATTAGTATCAACGTTTAACTTCATTTTTCTGGGATTTCAATGTAGTTTATATTTCAGGTGTTCTTTTGCTGGACTTTCTATTTTTTGTTTTATTCTTTTCAAATTATAATTTCGTGACTGTTTATCTCCCGTTTTTTTAAAATCTTTTTTTCCCCTTTTTGGTAGTTCTTTACGATTCTGTATTTTGTAATTTAATCGTATGCAGTAAGATTTAAGAGTAATGCAATTTTATTATTATTTCATTTTCTTTGAGTTTTTAAATTCGACGACATCATAGTGCCATTGTGGATTTTTTTCTGTTGTATTGAGATTTTGAAAGCACTTGTAAATTTGTTGGAAACGCGACTGCAATTATAATGTTGGTTCTTTCTATTATCTTTTCCCAGTGGATTTACCATTATTTGTACCCTAGAATTTTGTGTTAAGTGCTTTTTGCGATAATTATGGATAATGATGTTCTTTCTCAGATACTGGGCAGAAAAGTACTGTTTGATGAAGATGACAATAGGTACACCAAAAACACCATCATCAAAGAGCAGGAGGACTCCAGCATCTACCCCCGGTGGCCCAAAAGTGCAGGAGGAGAAAATTTTAGTGACTGTTCGAGTAAGGCCACTAAGTGCAAAAGAATTAGCTGCCTATGATCTTGTTGCATGGGAGATTACAGATGAAAATACTATTGTATCGAAGAATCTATACCACGAGCGGCATGCAGGACCATATACATTTGGTATTTACTAAACCATATCCCGATTAGTTCTATTACCGAAATACTATTTTCAAATTTATATATTTATTCGTCTATGGCAGATAAGGTTTTTGATCCGACTTGCTCAACCCGGAAGGTTTATGAAGAAGGGGCAAGAGATGTAGCACTCTCTGCTCTTAGCGGAATCAATGGTAAAAGATATACTAGAATACTGTCTGGAAAATTTAGTTCTGATAATATGTGTGTGATTTTGGTTGTCTTTTTTCTATTAGCTTGTAAATGTCATCTGATTTTATAATTGCAGCAACAATCTTCGCGTATGGGCAGACTAGTAGTGGAAAGACATTCACCATAAGGGGCATAACTGAAAATGCTGTCAGAGACATTTATGAGCACATCAATACTGTAAGCTATATTTGTCTCAGAATCCGTTATCAGTTAATTCTGATGGAGCATATTTTAGCACCGTATATCATGTTAGAAGGCCTCTGCTTAAGTTCAACTTTGGTTGTGATTTCTCTTACTATCAGATTTTCTGTCTTGTCTTGCAGAATCCGGAGAGGGAATTTGCTCTTAAGTTCTCTGCCTTAGAGATTTATAATGAGACCGTTGTAGATCTCTTGAACAGAGAATCTGGCCCCCTTCGCCTGTTAGATGATCCTGAGGTGAAAAAATTAAGTTTAAATATTGAATTGTTCTGTAGATTGGTTTCTTGAAATGTTCCTTTCTTATGCAGAAAGGGACGATTGTGGAGAAGTTAATTGAAGAGGTTGTCAAGGATGATCAACATTTGAGGCACTTAATTAGTATTTGTGAAGGTTATAAGCAGCCCGCTATTTTTCTCATCATTATTTCCAATATGTTGTTCCACTTTTTCATTCCATTTTCTGCAAAGAAATTAAATAAATTAGTATCAAGCACAATAATATCCTAATTCAGCCTTCACAAAATGCACTTGCTTTCAGCTAACAGGCAGGTGGGTGAAACTTCTCTAAATGATAAAAGTTCAAGGTCACATCAGATAATTAGGCTGGTAAGCTTGCATTGTATTAGTACTATTTTGTATTCTGGCACTTGTATTTATGAAAATGATTCGTGAGTATTTAGTATGGTAATTATATTTTCAGTTTACAAATGTTTGAGTTGAATGCCGTAAGTTTCATCTTTCTGTCTAATACTATGTGCTTCATACACGGACTTCTTTCTCAACTTTCCTCTTGTTCTTGCTTCCATTTTAATGTGGCCAATTTTTGTAATTTTTTGTCTGACTGCTTATTAGATTCTAGACTCTTGTCCAATTGTCCCACTGGATGATGTGCTTTTCATCATTCTGCATGTACTCATTTTTCTTTACTTTGGGTTACCTACATCTTTCTCTTGCTATTCTCATCGTACAAATTTATGAACTATACTACACTGTTGAAAGTAAAATCGATCACCAAGTATTCCGGGCTCAGTATACCGCCAATATACCGTATCAAACACCACAAAGTATCAAACCCAAAACCACAAACCACTCCCAAAACCGGTTGCTTTCTTGGCTTGCCCACTAAGGACAAAGGTAAGTGATGTTGAAGCACACAATAGCCACAAAGGCTAAGGGGGGGAAAAAAAGAGAGACAATAACACACTGCAGAAGAAGGCACCAAGCACGGACGCAGTAATATTGCTCAAAGGAAGAAGACAACAACCATTCACTCACACGCACAAGATTTATGGGTTGGGCCATGAATAGCACTAATTAAATTAGGCTACTTTCAAATGACCCAAATAAGTTGTAGTTTGAACAATTGTGGGGTCGATATTTTACTTCATTCATTTGGTCGATACCGACTGAATAAACAATGACTTTACATCATTGCCCGAGAGGTCGTTTGACAACAATTTGCCTAACATACACATTAATTCCACAATCTTTTGTACATCTTTGACTTTGTATATATGATAATTGTGGTTGCTGAACATCACATCTACTTTTACCAAGGTAAACCAAGCTTTAACTCTCATGTATATAGAACATAGATAATTTACCTTGTGTCTAATCTCTACTTTACATGGTAACTTCAGACCATCCAAAGTAGTCTCCGGGAAGATTCAAGGTGTATGAAATCCTTTTTGGCAAGTTTGGTGAGTTATATCCGTCTCCCCTATCTCAAGATCTTTCTTCTATTAACCAAAATGCAATCATCAAATATATAATTCTGGATTTTGCAGAATCTCGTGGATCTAGCCGGGAGTGAGCGTGCAATTCAAACAAATGCTGATGGTACAAGATTGAAGGAAGGAAGTCATATAAATAGAAGCTTGCTAACTTTGGCAAGTGTAATTAGGAAGTTAAGGTAATCAAATGAGATTGTCAGAAGCCATATTAGTGTAATTATTTGATCTTCTTGACCTCAATGACACACAGTTTATTTGTTTATCTTTTATTATCACAGTGTACATCATATTGTGATCTTGGATAAACTGATTAACTAAAGATTGGAAGGGAGTGCATATGATTTCATGCCCTTCCTCCTATTGATATGTAGCTATCAGAAGGAGAATATTTAATTAAAAAGTAAAAAAGAAAAGAACTAAAAAATCCGTAATTTATCAGTTCTATAAATCTACTTTGAGATGGCTTAATAAGATTTCATTGGGTGCTATGGATTATCAGTCTTAATGTTTGTGTATGTAAACAAAATTCAATTTCAGTATATGTAGTGATAGGTGCATACGATCCTTTTCTCATTGTTTTCTTTGCAGCGGGGGAAAGAGGGGCCACGTTCCTTACAGGGATTCAAAACTCACTAGAATATTGCAAACTTCAATTGGAGGAAATGCAAGGACTGCTATAGTTTGCACCATCAGTCCTGCTTTAAGTCATGTGGAACAATCCCGAAACACGCTCTCATTTGCGACTAGTGCAAAGGAAGTTACCAATACTGCCCAAGTTAACATGGTATGCCAATAAAACTAATTGTGCAAAATGAGATTTTTTTATTTTTTATTTTTTGTTTATTTGTGCAAAAGCAAAATTTCTAATATTGGATTCAATGTACTTCAGTACAAAGAAATTTAGGGCGTGTTTGATGGATATTATTAAGAAAAGAATGTATTTTAAATAGTGATATGATGGGAAATATGTGTTAAAAAGTAAGGAAAAGTTATTGATGTGATGTAAAATATTATTTTATTGAAAAATGTGCGGTTGAAAATGAGTTTTGAAATAATGTATTTTGAAAGAATGTGTACCAAACGGGGGCTTAGATATCGTTATACCCCTCTTGATATTTATAATTGCAAGAGAATGACTTTACTATCAAATTGAAAAAAATAGTGTATGTTATGGAAACAAAGATATTGTAGCAATCATGTGCAAACATATATTATATGTTTTTTAGGGAGGATTAGATATTATTAGACAATATTAAGAAAGAAAAATAAGCTGATATCTTATTTATTATATAGTCGGGGTCCTATTCAGTACTGTGTTGTATGCCTTATTGCATGCGCTTATATGTCTAGGTTGTTGCCGAGAAGCAATTAGTGAAGAACTTGCAGAAGCAAGTTGCCAGGCTTGAAGCAGAGCTCCAAATCCCCGAGCCATCTGCTTCTTCAAGTTTAAGGTCTCTACTGAGGCAGAAGGAATTGAAAATCCAGCAGGTACTACAGGAGCTTTTTCTTTGATGAGAAGTCAACTAGTATATGATGAACGAATGTTACTATTAAATCTCCTTTTACTTGCATCTCTACTTAACAAGCCTCGACGTCAAGCAGTTTATGTTATGCACAATTTTTTTGTCATATAGAGGAGAAAGATGGCTATGCATTTTATGGCAGAGCCAAGAATTCAAGGATGGAAAACACGTTCTCAATTAAGCAAGAAACTGTCAAGAAACGAGAGCGGGCGAAGTTAGACTATAGAGGAAGCAAGTTTACTGGAAGGATATAGAACATATAGAAATCAATTTGTAGAGAAAGAGAGAGAGCTAAATAAGAAAATAACAAAAAAAGAGCCTTTTCATTATTAAGTTTTTCATGTTGTAATTGTTGGGCTAAGCTATTCATTCATCTTCTTTGAGCTAAGTAACGTCTAGATGAGCAGTCTTAACTGTTGAGAATTAGTTTCAAACTTGTTAAGATGGGTTCCTCTAATCTTCAATCTTTTATGTGGAATGTCTTGGTAGATATTTTACAATAGAAAAGTCAGGTTATGCTATCAGAATTCGTGCAGGAGCATGCACTTGGGATAATTATTTACATATTATCATCATGCACCATAATTGGGGGACAAAGTTGGGATGGCATTGTTGGCGAGTATTTAATGACTCTACATAATCTGATCACAGATATTTTATGTGCAGATGGAGATGGAGATTAATGAGCTACAGCGTCAAAGGGACTTGGCACAATCTCAACTCGAGCTGGAAAGAAGCGCGCACAAGCAGCCAAAAGTACGATATGAGTTTCCTGACTTCCATTCCCTCCCCCCCATCTTCTATCTCTCATACTTTCTATTTTATGCTCATTTCAGGCATCGGACCATCATGGGCCTTCTCGCCAAGTAGTTAAATGCCTCTCTTTTAATAAAGAGGATGAATCAGTTTCTGCTCGGCATGGCTCAAAAGCCAAAGCAAGAAACTTGGGGAGCAAGGCAGTCAGGCGGTCGACTACTTCTTCTGATATCCTAGTAGAGGAGATCCGGAAGCTAGAGATGAGGCAGAGGCAGCTTGGTGAAGAAGCCAGTCGAGCGCTTGATCTTCTTCTCAAAGAAGTTGCATCTCAAAGGCTCGGAAGTGAAGATGCTGCTGAAACTATTGCAAAACTTCTATCTGAAATCAAGGAATTGCATGCAGCAAGTTCCATTCCAGAAAAGATCGAGATCAGAGATAAGGCTACATTGAAAGAAGAAATCGCTCGATTGAATTCTCAAGAAAGCAACATAGCATTTTTAGAAGAAAAGCTGGAGAATGTCCAGAGATCGATAGACAAGTTGGTCATGTATTTTCCAAGTGGGGAGGATACTCCAGCTTTAAAGACTTCGTGGAAAAAGAAAAAGGTTCTTCCATTCACCTTGAGCAATACGGCCAACATGCCGAATCTAATAAGATCTCCGTGCTCCCCTATGTCATCTTCTTGTAAATCAGTGGAATATGGAAATGAAAACAGAGCCCCCGAGATGGACAATCCTATTGTTTTGGGTGATCATGCATTCCAAGGACAAAAGGGCACTCCTTGTAGTGAACAAACTAGTTGCATCTCATCCAGAGAGGGTACTCCCGCTCAAAAGCAGCTGAGTTCTGTCAGTGTTAAAAAACTACAAAAGATGTTTAAGAAGGCAACTGAGGAGAATATCCGTAGTATTAAAGCTTATGTCACTGAGCTGAAAGAACGTGTAGCGAAGCTACAATACCAAAAACAGCTTCTTGTTTGCCAGGTGAGCGTGCTTTTTTATTGTTCCCTTTCTTGTTTTGGCACTAGAATTTAGTTGCATAGTGCAAGATACATGAACACCATTTTATTTTGACTTGAAGCTAAGGTTCACAGTTCTTTACTTCTTTTAGCTGCCATACATTATGTTGCATTTATTCACCATCTCCTTATAATATGGTTAAATAAACTTTTGAGGCATTTTTGATACACTCTATTAGATAGGACTAGACAGTCAATTGAAGGGTTTAGTTTCCTTTTCTTTTGTTAGAAAGTCTTTTGATTGGAGTAGGGAACACGACGAGAAAGCAGAGCGTATCGCCGCCACCATTCACAAGTCTCTTTATATTCACGACTCTTGTCATATTTAAAAAGGTTGAAACTTCCAGGAAAAAAACTTTAAATTGGGAGGGCGATCCTCCAGTGAACTAACCAGGATTACTTTCCCAACATTGCTTACTAGGGAGGTAGCGATATGTCTTCTTCATGGTTGACCTGCGGCCTGCTCCTTCATCAATATTCTTATTTCATTTTTCCAAAAAAGTCATTTGATCTGGACTGTACAGTCAACACCAATTGGCTTAGATTCTTGAATAGATGATTGTCATATGCCCTTTCAAGTGGAATTAAGTCAGCAAGTTCAATTGAATATTGTGATATTCATATCTTGTTGCCATACATCTGTTATGTGTTGTTATATGCTAATTGGCCTTAGGTGTTGGAGATGGAGGCAAATGAAGCTTCAAGTGATGACGTCGAGATGATTGATCAATCTCCCATGTCATGGAGCTTGGTGTTTGAGGATCAGAGGAAGGAGATTATTATGCTGTGGCATTTGTGCCATGTCTCGATTGTTCACCGCACTCAATTTTATTTGCTATTTAAAGGAGACCCTTCGGATCAGATATATGTGGAAGTCGAACTTAGAAGGTTAAAATGGTTGGAACAGCAATTAGATGACCTTGGTAATGCCAGCCCCGCACTCTTAGGTGATGATCCCGCGAGCTCAGTATCCTCAAGGTACTTTCAAATGTTTAACAAATCTTCGAGTGCAATTGTACAAGTCATGTAGTAACTAATACATTTTTATGAATGTGCAGCATCAAGGCGCTTAAACAGGAGAGGGAATATCTAGCAAAGAGGGTGAGCTCGAAATTAACTGCAGAAGAGAGGGAGTTGCTTTATTTGAAATGGAATATTCCACCCGAAGGAAGACAAAAGAGGCGGCTGCAACTTGTAAATAGACTGTGGACAGATCCTCTGAATATGCATCACGTACAAGAAAGCGCCGAAGTTGTTGCAAAGCTTGTTGGATTCTGCGAGTCGGGGGAGCCCGTTTCTCGGGAAATGTTTGAGCTCAATTTTGTTCCCCATTGTGATAAGAAAACATGGATGGGTTGGAATTTGATATCTAATCTTTTACATTTGTAAGAAACGTTTAGCGTTTTAGTCTCTTCTATGCTCGTTTTTGTAATTCTACAATTTCTACCTGCTTAGGTTTCAATCATTTTGGCTATTTGATCATGTGAAAATCATAAGGGTTGACTCAAGTTGACCTCGTTCTTCTAACTCACCTCGACGAGTTGACGTGATATAATCAAATATAGTTAACTCGATATTGTTCTTCCAATTCAGTGTTGATTTGGTGGTGTTTTGTTTTTTCTTTTATTTTTATGTTTTCTTTTGATTATTTTTTTAATTGTTGTTTAACTAAATATTTTATAAGCTAAAGTTGTATTTTTAACCAAAAAAAAATAAATAATGATTTTTTAATTAAACATAAGGGTAAAAATTGTTAATTGAGGGTCTGGATAATTACAAAAGCGAAAGGAGGGGACCGACGTTATCAAAATATTAGCTTGAGTACCTACTTGCTCACGTTCATAGGTTGGGTACTCCGGATGTAATTTTCTCGAAACAACCCATTCCAACCCCTCAACCCTAAAAGCAGCTCTGTGCCACAGCCAAATACGCTTTCTACCTCTTTGCATTATTTTGAATTTACCAAATCAATATATACATGCACACATAGATACAGAGTGAGAATGGGCAGAGAGATGGCTAATTCAACACCTAATCAGAAGCAGCAGCCTTCGGCGATGTCGTACACGGTGGAACAACTCATCGCCGTCAACCCTTACAACCCCGACATCCTTCCAGATCTCGAAAACTATGTGAATGAACAAGTACGTTATATAAATGCTTGTATACTTGTTCGTTTATCTGTCTGTTTGTATTATCGTGTATGTTTATTTGGATTTTAATATACTAAATGTGTGAATTTTTGTTTTTGAATTGTGAACTGGGAAAATTAGGTCTCTTCTCAAACGTATAGTTTGAGTGCAAATCTCTGCCTTCTTCGTCTCTACCAGGTTAGTTTATTACTATTTTGTTTAATTTTAATGTGTTACTTTATAGATAATAGTAATATTTATCAATTTACTAATTTTATGTATTTCCTAATGCAGTTCGAGCCAGACAGAATGAGTACTCAAATTGTTGCCCGCATTTTGATCAAGGTACAATGAGGAAATTTATTGAGTAAAATAAAAATTGATTGTCCTGCCTTTTTGGTTCTTTCTTTATTAATTCTTTATCTTGTGTGGTTTGTTTGATTTTTAATTTATATGGAGCAGGCTTTAATGGCAATGCCAGCACCAGATTTCAGCCTCTGTCTCTTTTTAATTCCTGAAAGAGTGGTACTTATCTTATTCTCATCACATTTCTTACGACTGTAGTGTAATTCCATAATGTTGTGTAATACTTATTTGTTGCCTTTTAAGTATTTTGAAAAATTAGTGCTGATTTCATTGTCGTCGGATATTATTGAGAGCAATGTTAATTACAGTTTAGAAATGATAGCGAATCACATTTTCTGAGTCAAATCACCAACAAGAATATGAATTCATTAAATAGATGGACTGTTGTTTGGTAGTAATTGTGAAGTCAGAAATAGAATTAGAAACAACCCATTTTAATTTTAGATGGTCACTAACGACTTTCAATTCCACTCCAAGCAAAAGATTTTTGTTTAGATTGGGGTTAACTTTAAGGAGTTTTCCATCTGTTAGTGTTTTGGAGTCTTAGATGAACCCTTGTCCTGCCTCTATATGTTGCAACTGTCTTGGTTGATGGTTCATATTTCTGGCATAGTCTTTCAAAAGATAACTATGCTAGCCCTATTTGTGTGGATGAGCATTTCTAGTCAATTGGTTTCCAGATGAGAATGGGGAATAAGAGGTGACATTATAGACTTATATATAGTTAGTCAATTGGTTTCCAGATGAGAATGGGGAATAAGAGGTGACATTATAGACTTATATATAGTTACCTACCAATTCGACAACTAATGGGCACATACTAATATCTTTTTACGCCCCTATTTGATAGAAATTATAATCTAAATTTTTATCAAAGTCAAAGTTAACAATTAATTTTAACTCCATATTTCATGGGACCCACAACTTTTTAACCACACATTTCATTAGCATTTTTCAAAATCTGTTAAAAATCTGATTTTAATCTCCACTAAACAGGGAATACATATCACCTGAATGAGAAAAAGTTCCAGTATGCTTTAGAGCTATTTATGGAGAAAATTAAAATTTTAAAATGTTGATATGCCTTTTTCCCCTTGTAAAAATGATATTTTTATGGACTGAGTTTGTCGTCTTTTCTTGGCTTTTTAGATCACATGCTGCATTTGTTTCAGCGTGGTTTTAGCTTGTCATTTCTTAGAAGACTTTCCTTTCACTTTTCCTTTGATCGGTTCTCTTCTCTTGTTGATATTACCAGCAAATGGAAGAACAGTTTAAGACACTCATTGTTCTCTCACACTACTTGGAGGTATTTTTTTTTACTGCACATTCCTTGGGTCTTGAAACAAAGTACTTAGGTTGAATATCTGAATTGGCATACAATGGTAAGACAGAGATCTTATTATGTTCCTATGTTTTCATCTCCAGACAGCCAGGTTCTCCCAGTTTTGGGACGAAGCAGCTAAGAGTCGCCACATATTAGATGCTGTACCAGGTATTCCAAAATATCAAGTGTTGCTTCTTTGTTTGTTTGTTTTTTTTTCTTGGTGTTGATTTCCCATGTTGAGTTCACGAGAACTGATCTGTTTTTTCTCGAAGTTTTTCTGTAACATAAAGGACTTGTGGAGATGAGGAATTGGGTCACTGTATGATGAACATTTGATGTAAATGGATGATATAGAGGTGCAAATTGCAATCTGGTTTTCCATGATAGATGATCTTTCATATATGTTGATCTTCATGCCTGCCTGTATGTATTTGGGGCAGAGGGAGGTGGCAATGATGAACCCTTGACACACTAGACTTTCCAAGTTTTTGTCACATGCTAAAATGATTGAGAATGTTATTGTATTAATAGAAACAGAGATGATTAATGTGTGACTGATGGAGACATTTCATTTCCACGTGCTGCCTACTAATCGTGATTTGCGAGTGCACTTGTAATGATGATGCCATTTTCAATCTTGATCTGTGAAACATAACGTGCCTGTATTGGAAAATTGGTTGATGCGTGGATGATATTTTCATTGTGGGAAAGATAAAGCAATCCCAGTTCATCGTTGTCTCTTTCTGTTCTCTGGAACAAACAGCACAGTTTGCTTCCTAGAATTCAATATTCTTTGATGTGGTCTGTTATTGGACATGCACATACATCTAATAAAGTTGCATATAAAATTTCAGGGTTTGAACAAGCAGTTCAGGCATATGCAATTCATGTACTTTCACTGACTTACCAGAGGGTTCCAAGATCTGTTCTTGCCGAGGTATGGTTCTCTGTCCTGATATTATTTTCCTGCCCAGTGCTTAGAAATAATTTTGATGCCTGGAGAAAGCTCTCGACTCACTTTCTCAAGTAGCAACAGTGATGAAGGCTTCTCTGTGTACCCTTTCCCAATTAGCTATTTATCAAGTTGGTTTTAGTTGTGAATTTAGCTTGTGCTTGTTGTATTCGGTGTGGATATTTCACAGGCCATCAACGTCGAAGGTATGTCTCTTGACAAGTTCATCGAGCACCAAGTATCCAACTCGGGCTGGGCTATAGAGAAGAGTCAGGATAAGGGCCAACTCATTATTCTCCCAAGCAATGAATTCAACCATCCGGAGCTCAAGAAAAGTACCGCAGACAGTGTTCCATTGGAGCATATCGCCCGTATCTTCCCCATTCTTGGCTGACAAGATCCCGAATTTTGCTATTATTGATCAAAGCCTAGAATGGGATATAAAATTTAAGCCGCAGCATAGGGTGAATATAGCTTCTGTTCAGAGGCTAAACTGAAATCTTTTTTAATTTGCCATGTTTTTGTTGATTTGGTGTAACAATTATAAAACCTCATATCTCGCTGTCTTCTTTTTATCTCTATGGAGAGTTTATTAGGTACCTGTATTCCTTACACCTGTGTAGTCATTAGCAATTTCTATGCAAGGAATTCGATTAGCAAGGTCATCCTCTACTTTTAAACAAGATCAAGGTCGTTATTAACTTTTTAATATAATTATACAATTAATCTTGAATAATTAAAATTGATTAAATTTTTGTTAAATTGTCATATGGCTTTCGTGAGTAAAGGTACTTGTGGCATGATTGAATGATGGGTTTTGTGGATAGATTGGTTTAATGAGAGATTGTGAGTTACATAAGTGAAATCTAGAACTACTTGAAAAAGTAATGTGTACAAGTACATTAGAAACAAAAAAACATTTCGAGTCCTTTCTAAGTTGGTGATTATTCATTTAAATAATTCTCAAATTTTAGCATTGATTGAGATTGAGTTAATTGTTTCATTAGTCAGTTAATTTATGCCTCGTTCATGATTTACTCATTGAACTTTAAAATGTTTTCGAATAGTTACTGAATTTTAACACATTACATTTCATCACCCATTCATCGTGTTTCACTAATTGCCGAACTTATACCTTCATCATGCTTTGCTCATTTAACTTATACTCTTGTCATGTTTTACTTACTAACTTTAAAATGCTTTCGAGTGATCACTAAACTTTACTTGCTGAATTCAACTGTTCAAAAATTAAAAATTTTGAGGTATAAAATACCATACATGAAAACAATGCCCTTCATAACGACTAAAAATTATATTTTGTTAGTATTGAGTAATATTATTAACTCTAAATCAAAAATTCCATAGCATGTTTGATATATAAAATTTTATTTACTTGATTTGGATCTACAATCTCAAATCGAAATAAAGAAATAATTTTTCTACTTATTTTCTCGACGTAAAGGAAGATTATGAATTAAATTAAGATTTATGTCGATTTGAATCTAACATTCTTCTTTTTCCTTCAACATAGCTTTTGACGACTAGAAAATTTATATCTTATTGACCAATATCAATATTCTTGTCATAGATTGAGAGTCTCATTATCTAGTCGATATTTATTTTATTTATTAGTCTAGTTCAAACTTCACAAAAAATCAACCGTACTCGAAAGCATTATGAAGTTCAGTGATCACTCGAAAGCATTTTAAANTCACAAAAAATCAACCGTACTCGAAAGCATTATGAAGTTCAGTGATCACTCGAAAGCATTTTAAAATTCGGTGTGTAAAGCGTGACGAATATATAAATTCATTTACTAATGAAATGTGATGAGTGATGTGATACAACATATTAAAGTTCAATAACCACTCGGAAGCATTTAAAATTTAGTGTGTAAAGCATGGAGGATGTCTAAGTTTAATAATTATTAGAAAGCATTTTAAAATTCAGTGAGCAAAGCGTGTGACGTATGTATAGTTCAGTGGTCAATGAAACATTTA